>CM024754.1:122576161-122629740 GCA_014218235.1 Colocasia esculenta
CCAAAGGGCCTTCGGCCAGAACCCTAATTTATGCAGAAACCATGCATACCAAGCTTCTATACATGCAATGTGTATGTGTATTATATTCACACTATCATCATGCAATACATACATTATTTACGTTTAATATAAACACATGTACACGTATTTATACTATTTTAATATCCACGTAAATACGTACATACATACTCAACACAATATACACACATAAATACGAAAAGAATACGACGGAAATTCGAGGGTCTTACAATTTATATTATATTATATCGATTGGTGACCAAATAACTTTCATATTATTCCGATTGATGTTTATATGATTTCAAACACATCAATTGATGAACAAATGTCTTTGGCGCCCAATGAAAATTCAAATTTCCTTTAAATATTTAAATTATTCATGTTGTGTGCTTTCTATTTTATCAGGAAGGTAAGAAAGGTGTCAGTAGAAAAGGACTAAAAGGTAAGAAAGGGGTCTAGGTTGGTCGTGCTTGTATAGTGAGACTCTGTTCTCACGTTGTTGCTCTGTGGTTCCCGTAAGCTCCCTGTCTCGACGTGTACGTCGAGGGTTGCTTCCGCATGGTGCCCGACTCAAGAGGATAGCCTAGCATTATGTGCAATAGGGTGATTCAACACTAGAAGATTTTTTTTGTTTAATTGCTGGCATAATTTCGTAGTTGTAATAGGTGGCGCTTACAATTTATCATGAGTTAAAATTATCCAACTCTAACCAAGGGCTACTTATCTAGATCAATTCTAAGAGTTGAGTTTAGTGGTCTTTAATCGATTCTCATGTAACCATGAAAACCCATGCACACAAATCGAGATTAACCATTAATTATTTGTTCCATACCTTTTACATATCTATCTTGAATTGACATTTCTTATTGTCCAAGAATCAATTCTTGGTGGCTTTAAAGATCTAATGAGTCGTTTTATCTTGATATTATTTTATTAGTATTTTTCATTTAAACTTTTAATATTGTGTTTTTTATCATCCTTATATTTACTTAAATACCTAGAGGTGTTACAATAACTTCTAATCAGATATAAATGATAGCAAGCCAATTCAAGATATATCTTAAATGGAGAAGCAGTTACCTGGAGGAGTCCAAGTAAGAGACAACTACTGACTCGACCACTGAGGTAGAGTACATCGTTGTTATAGAGGCAGCCAAGGATGTGGTTTGGATGAATAAATTCATCACGAGTTGGGCATCATACTGAATTGTGCTGACCCAGTCCTTGTGCTTTGCAATAATAATGGGATAATAGCATTAGCGAAGGAGCCAAGGTCTCATCAAAAGTCAAAGCACATTTTAAGGCGGTTCCATCTGATTAGAGATATCATACCTCGAGAAGATTTGATTTTGAAAGAGTTTCATCCGAAGATAACACTGCAAACCCACTAACATAGTTGTTATCTCAAATTGTGTTTAAGCACAATTCAAGATGACGATCAATCATGCAGGTGATTAACTTTAGTGTAAGTGGGAGATTGCTAGTGTTTGGTGCTTTATTAGGTGTTATTAGTATTATGACATTTCATTCATTATGTCTATTATTATTATTACCTTGTAATGTTTGTGTATAATGAATATGCAAACTTGTGCAAATGAGAATTAGATCATAATAAGATTATGATAGTGAGATTGATTCTCAATAAACATAAGTTTATAATGTTCTCCGTCATAGGACACTTGGGATGGACATCAAGGGGCCGGATAGATTGGTGTGTGATACATCTGCCCATATGATGGAGGCAATTGATCTCACAATTACTTGTGTTGAGGCTCTAAGGATATTGTATAGTTACTCATTAAAGAATGAGTTTATTGAACTGATATGCTATTGTGAATCATGAATGGTAATAGATACATGACTTCCAATTAGGATTCTCTTAGTCACATAGTTTGATTGATCCTTAGGCTTGAGACACTAAGAATAACTTACAAGAGGATCTTTATACTTTGATGTCAGGTTTATAGGACCACTCTCCGCATGTCCAATAGAGTTTGACAATCGGATGAAGGGCAAATAATGTGAAGGCAATTAAGTTGTCAACATGGAATCATTCACTCTCAATATCATTAGAGAGAATGTTTGTTAGAGTTATACTCTGAAAATCTTTGGCCAAGGTTACTCGGTTTAGCAGAAAAGATTTCTGACAAATATGAATCAAAGTAGGACTTGGACCCCACCACACATAGGGCTTGACAATATGCCATTCCCACTTTTAATCTTGGACATTGGTTGAATAAAGGATTATAGTCACACGGTAATTGCGAACTTACAGGTTATAATAGATTATGATAATCCCATATATCCTTTGGAGGTCAAGGCACGTTGCAGCTGGTGCGATCCATGATTGATGGACTGAAGTGAATTAAAAGGTGATAATTATTTACTAAGTAAGAGGTGTTTCAAAGTTACTGTTCGTGGCTATCCTGATATTAGGCCTTGAAGGTCACACATTAGAGTAGTGAACAAGAGTTAGTGGAATAAATATGTGATAGTTATTTAGCCTTATTTCTAAGTACAAGACTTGAAATTGTCACACGAGTCTGTGGTTAGATTATCTAACTAATCCAATTCGGATTTAGATTGTTGGGCCAAGCTCATTGAGATAGAATAATCCAATCCTGATGTGAATAAGACCAACTAAGAAAACCCAATCTGAACAAGACCCATGGACAATTTGGTTCAGGTTAGAAATTGGCCAATATTATAAATGGAGGAGTAAACCCAAGTATTGGCCAAGCATCAAGTTTGGGTTTCCGCCTCCCTTCTCTCTCTTTTGTCTCTCTTATGCCCTAAGGTGGGAAGTGCACTCCCCTCTCTTCTACTTCAAACATAAGGAGCCATGTATGGGAAAGGCCGAGGTGTGAGGCGTCTTCATCAACTACTCAGATGGAACCCTAGAGGTCATACACGTTTGTGACTTCGATCCACAAGGAACTACTACATCAACATAAGAGTATCCATGGTCTCTACAAGGTGAAGATTGGATCTTCTCTTTATAGCTTAGCCACTCATACCCCGTAGCGATCCATGGAAGGAAATCTTATTTGAAAATATTTTAAATTTCGTTGTATTTTCGTCCTATCGGAGTTTCCTTATAGAAGGACGAGATCCATATCCTAAGATTCAGCCAAGGAGCCTTGTTGGAGGGAACAAGTGGGACCAAGTGGTTGTTGGGAAATTCCACTTCTGACTATTGTCCATATGGGCAATGAAAATGAGTTTGCCCCTCTAGGGAGAGAAATTCAAGAAGCTCTTGGAGGGTTGGGCTTTGAAGTAGAGTGGAGGGTGCCCCATGACAAGGCCTCTCTATCCAGGGCGGAGGGTGCCCTACTCCCATTGCCTAGTCTGCCTTACCATATCAAGACATGGTTCACCGACTACCCAACACATGCCTACTATAATAGGAAGTGCCGCCCTCCCCTTCGTACGTAACATGCCTCTCCTCTATGTCAGAGCAATCAATAACATCCTTAGAGCCTAGCCCACATCATAGGAGCTGTGCACACAGATTCACTGACATACTTTGGTGACCACTCTCGACAAACCCACGTCCAACCATTCCCCATGGCTAAGAAGGTGGTAATGCCTCAAGAGATGCCCCCGACATATGGTTACAAAGAGGAATTATGAATGATGAGAGGTAAGAGGATCTTTCAAAGACAAGTTTTGAGACTCTAGTCCACACTGCAATAGAGAGGAGCACCCGAACCCTAGTACTCTCTCTCTCTCTCTCTCCTCTCTCTCCTCTCTCTCTCTCTCTCTCTCTCTCCTCTCTCTCTCTCTCTCTCTCTCTCCTCCTCCTCCTTTGCTCCGATTAGTTTTGATTCCTTGACTTGAGCATCAGAGAATTTTTCTCTGAAACCACCTACCTCCTAACGATTCTTGTTGTTTGCATGTGTGAGGTGATGTTCTTTATATATAACAGATTTAAGAGTTTGTGGGGATCGGACAGTGGAAGCTCGCCAACTATTTTGAGCTCTACAAAAAAGTTAACTTTATCTATATGTAGTTAATAGAAATCTTAAATATCGCTTCATTTATTGAGCTTACTACAAAAAGGGCTGTATAAGTCCAATCTTTAACCAAATAATTTATTTCTGATCCCAATTAAAGACATTTCCTTTACAAAGAGGACATGCAGTTCAAACGTTTCCGTGGGAATATGACATGGGTTATGTCAGAATCATACCGCTGCATTAGCTCAAAGCATGTTATTTACCCTTTCTTACCTTAAAAAAAAATAGAGAAACACTTATCAGTATGCCTTGCATGTCACATAGTCATTGATTAATCAAGCACATGCAATGTATTACATCGGCTAATGCACTAGCCAATCACAGTACGTGCATGCTCTGTATTGTGACTCGAGCATAATGCAATAAATATTTCTCCAAAAAAATAAGTCAATAATTTTTTCTTAAAAATTTACAGAAAATAAGCTGAAACTTAATTCCACCTCTCTCTCTTCTTTTTTTTTTTTTGATAGATGGAAAATTAAATTTTTCTCAAAGTTTTATTTAGAGTTCCTTAAGTCAAATGATATCTTTACTTCGTCATTGTCTGTCACACGAAGACTTACGACAAAGATTTAAGAGAATGTGAATGGGGTACTGTAATACCGCTGCATATCTTGGATAAGGAAAGCTCTTGCAAGACCCGAAAGTTTCCTGGGAATCCAAGTCACAACTTGACGTATCGGATCCTCGGCCGGGGTCGTCTTATTCGGTAGTCTGGCACATCTCGAACCACGCACATCAGCATCGAGCTGTGCGCTTGAATTCTCAGGAAGCTTCATGGTATAAAGATTTTTGGGGAATCCATTCCAAACAAAGAACGAACAGTAAGGATTCTGTGTAATTACAGTCATAATGGTGGATTCATCTCTTAATTTGGGATTCTGAAGCCACTCAAAATAATAACTAGGATTCTGTGGATGACGAACTTTGCCCGAATCAATCATTCCGTTCGATGCTGATGTCCCCAGTTAGCACCTTAAACAGGATAGAGTGCCCCCCACCCTCGCTTTCTGGCAAGTTAGAGAAGATGGTTATGGTTATAATTTAACATTTTAACATCTCATGTTACAGCATCATCTCTTATTGGAATGCCATACTGCCATCCTTTACTCTTGTTAGTATCCATAGTTGATATTTTGTATTCCCCAACTGGAGGGAGGGAGGGTAAAAGAGGCGGCACCGTGGAATACATGACTGCCCCTCTGGTGAGGATGGGTGCAAACGTCTGCAAGCAGGCACCAACTCAATGTTAAACTAGTCCGCCGGTTGGTACTATGTGCCATAAGTATCGATCCGACACGTGTCAAGATATTCGTGAGTCACAGCACCATTGATCTGTAGAGCTAAAAATTGGTTGATCGATAAGATAAAATCGGTCAACTGATTCATCTAGTGAACACTCCCAGATATCTAACAGATCAAAATCCAAAAATTGGTTGATCTATTTATATGAGGGTGAAAATTTGGTATTTAAATCTCATAATCTATTTAATTTTTAAAGAGAAATAAAAAAAAAATTAATATTTTCGATCGATCAACCATATCAGAAAAAATTTGAGTCAGTAACCAACCTTAACCCGCATATGCACACCATGCTTTTACGAAGGGAGAAGAAGATGGGGTAGGTTGGTAGGAAGACAGGGTCTGTCCTGCAGCAGAGCAAACAGCGATGGGGTGGGGCAGCTTCTTGTCTGCGTGCATAATAGTCCAGTGAACACCAAATCCCAGTCCCACCATCATCACAAGAACAAGGAACAGAAGAACTGCACCTTCTTCTCATCTCAGATCCACCTTGGAATTAGTCCCCCAGTTTATGGATTCAAGATGTTTGTTTTCAGAACACCACCCTGTTGATCCATCTAGCAGAGAAAGACTAAACACAAACACCTTCTTTAGTTATATTATAGAAGGGGAGAACCATCCCACTCTTTTCAGAAAGAGAAAAGTTTAGTGCACTTTTGTATTACACTTCAAGTGCAATATGACTAGATAAAAATCTATATGACACTACTCACATGGAGAGTGATAAAGTGACAACCCAATTGTGGATGCCATATGAATTATTGACTAGTCATATTACACTTAAAGTACAATACAAAAATATACTAAATCTTTCTCTTTCAGAAAAAGGGGTCGTGTCCAATTTGCGCGCACACACACATAACCCATCACACTACCAAACAAACACCTTTTTTTTTATTACCTTTCTATCTGCCTCTCTTGTGTTCACACTCCTTTGCACCCACACCCCATCATCTGAGATTCTTCCCCTGCCTGTTGCAACTCCTCCCCACCTGCCACTCACCATGTCTTCTACCTGCTCCATCTCCCCTACTCCCGTCCCCATCATCACCACCCCCACAAACCCACCTCAGGATGCTCCACCAGGAACCTTCCCATCTCCTCCTCATTCTCCTGCTTCCTCTGGTACTACTGTTGTTCGGAGGGGGACGCCCCTCCTCTGCACTGCAGCAGGAATGCAGCAGCCCCGCAGCAGCTTCTGCTGCTCCGCAAGTGAGGGCAGGCTACTGGCTTGCCCATTCCAGCCACTACTCCCCTCCCACCCAGATCAACACCTCGCTCTACACCCACGTTTACTACTCGGCGCTGCCGCTGGACGTGGGCAGCTTCCATGTCGCCCCCCCGCCGCCCGACCAGCTCCCCGTCCTCGCCGCCTTCTCCGCCACCCTCAAGAACAAGGACCCCTACCTCAAGACTCTCCTCTCCGTTTCATCCTCTGCGGACCAGCAGTCCAACTCCTCCTCCGCCTTCGCCGCCATGGCGGCAGTGCAACTAGCCGAGCCGGTTTCATCAACTCCACCATCGAACTAGCTAGAACGTACGGGTTTGACGGGTGGATCTAGCGTGGTTGTTCCCTTCGTCTCCATCCGACATGGCCAACCTGGGTTTCCTGCTGGCGGAATGGAGGGCCGCCATCGAGGAGGAGGCTAAGGTCTTCTCCCCACCGCTGCTCCTCACAGCCACGGTTACTTCTCTGCCCATCTGTTCGACGGCGCTTTCGACAATGTGGACTATCCAATTCAGGCCATCGGAAGCAGCCTCGACTGGGTCAATGCTCTCTGCTTTGGCTACCACAGCTCCGGCGACGTCACGGCCGCCGACGCTGCGCTCCATGATCTGCTGTCCCACCAGTCCACAAGCTACGGCATCTCCTCCTGGCTTGATGCAGGCCTCTCCCCCTGCAAGCTGGTGATGGGTATTCCTCTGTACGGGAGATCTTGGTTCCTCAAGAACAAGATGAAGAATGGGATGGGCGCCCAGGTGGTCGCCGCCGGTCCCAAGCAGAAGCTCAGCAACCAGACTGGGATCATGGCGTACTTTGAGATCGAGGAGTCCCTGGCAGACCCAGCTGCCCAGTTCACCTACGACGACCGGTCGGTGGCTTCGTATTTTCATACCGGAGACCTGTGGGTGAGCTTTGACAGCCCTGAGGTGGTGTCGGAGAAAATTGCGTATGCTTCGCAGATAGGGCTCCTTGGCTACTTCCTCTGGCCGATCAGTTTTGATAGCCGAAACTACACAATCTCACAGCAAGGTGAGCTTCCAGAGGTTTTTTCCGATTCCCGTGGCTGCAACCAAAGGAATAATTACTGACAAGTCTCTCCATGCAGCTTCAGATGCATTGCAGCAGAATTTTGCTTCTACGGGCAGAGAGGGCGACGGTGGCTATGAAGATGCCCTGACACCTGTTGAACTGCCACCACTAGATCTGGCCTCCATGAAATCGACAGCCATTGCCAATTCCATACAATATCTTTCAGCTGTTCATCTATGCAAATTGCATTCTTGTTACCTGTTTCTTCATTTTGCCCTGATGATTGTACAAGCAAATCTACTATACATAACGTAAAGAAAACGCCTTCCACCTTTTGCAACATCATCATTTGCAATGAGATGACATTGTAGAATAAAGTATACTGCCAGGAAAAATATTTATTATGGCTTATCCTTTTGGTGTCTTTCTTGGGGCTAGTGTATGATTGCATATATTTGATGTTCATGTAAAGTTATACAACAGCAGCAGTCCTGTTACTACCAGTGAAGCTTAAAACTGGATGCCTGCATTAGAGGATGGGCTAAGTACGCACCCAATGTCAGAGCAGTAATTGTCAAGTAGGGTAATCGTATGAATTCCATATAATAATCTTTGGGTAGCTTTTGGCGCCCATCAAGGATGGCTGCAAAAGGAACTATGCTTGTCCGTTCCTTCAATGTGTTGAAAGCTTCTCCATAGCGGATTGTCAGCCTCCTATCCCCATTCCAAACACCAAACAGGTGGTGTGCTATCAAACCAGCTGATGCTGCGATAGCTACGGAGTTCCCAATCCAGAGTGTATGTGCCAAGCACCAGATCACCTGCCCAACCATCTGGGGAAAGGAAAAAGAAGGTAGGTCATGTGCTCACCTACCATGGAAATAGGACCTGCAAGGTCTCTATGGAAAGAAACAAAAAACACTGCTTCTACAAGAGCAATCTACCTGTGGGTGCCTAGTAATTCTTGCAATTCCAGTTTCCCATAGATGCATCTTTGGCTTGTCCACAGCGGCCACTTCCAACAGGTTAAATGTGGAAGGATAGAGGAAGAAGAATGAGATGAAGGATGAGGCCCACACAAGTTGATGGACTCCAGGGACATCCTGGACCTGCCACAGCTGTGTGCCATCATAGCGGTGATTGATGAAATAGACCTGAAAAGAACCAGCCAGATCAGATTTACTTCTGATAAACACTAGTCATGTGCTCAATTATATCAGATTAGCTGAGCTAGGATCAATGAGAAAAAAAGTGGCAAAAGGCACAAGGAATGTAAGGTACACGGGCGTCTACAGGGTAATCAATGTGCAAAAAAACAAGACAAAAGGAATGCAAGAGGGAGAAATCTAGAGACACTTACAATAGTACTGACAGCTAATGGAAGGGAGATCCCTGCAAACAGAACACGGTATGCCCGTTCACCAATTAGCTTCTCACCAGCATCTCTCAGACTTGCCATTCCACTGTGAACTGTAGCGAAGATGAAAGTAAGAAGCAACATTGTGACCTGTATAGAAAATGAGAACAATGAGAATGCTTGTGAACAACCTAAAGAAAAATCAGCAAAGTGAGAACTCAGGAACATCACGGCTTATGAATTCATGGAAGCATTCAGGATTTACACAAGCACTCGAACATATACAGTAGTGATTAGAAGAGAGAACACTGGTTCTCACTTTTATAATCTAATCCACTGCAACTACAAAACGGTGTTTCCTGGGTTTCTCTTTCTGACGTATAAAGTTAGCGATCTAAAGCTCTACCTCAGAACTGGCCAATGAAATTTGTTTTTATCTCAGTACGAAAGGAAATGCTTGATTGTGTAACCGGAAATAAATGCTTGCAAAGTTTGGACTTGAAAGACATGTCCTGTGTTTTTAGACATAGGGCATTTCTACAAGATTCTGGAAACCCAGAAAGTCCAACTTCAAGGGACATATTCTGATATCACCGCTTGCTCCTGCATGGATTGATACAATGAGAAGGGGAGATGTCCATTTCCATTACTTTTACCAGAGAAATGGCATCTGCAAACCAAAAACAAGGTCCCATTTACAGCACAAAGGACCACAGTAAAATTAAAAGACCACAATCAAAGCCAAATTACTCATTCCTCCGTGGTTCTCCTTTACTCCTTGCACAAAAGCTGAAAAGATGAGCACCTAGCACTGTTTAAGTAACCGTGGACATGGTTTATCTTTTGAATAATATCTTAAGCTCAAAGAAGCAATTATGGTTAGCTAAAAACAAGTATGGGTGAAACATTATAACAAGAAAGCCAAGCTACACTGACGTATGCTCATAGAAAGCACATGAAAGGTGAATTTTAACTCTCCTAAACCACACAAAGTGGCCACCACTCTTCAAGAAATGCTTCTAGAACCAATGTTGGCAATTAGAGTATGTTAATGCGGTTTCCTTTTGCCAGTATTAACATGCTGATAGCTCAGATCCACAGACTACATTTTTCTAGTGCACCTCTCATTTCAAAAAACTTGTAAAACACCAAGAAAGAAGAGTAAGAACAAGCAATTAGGTGAACTGATTCTAGGCAAGACTGCAGTAGTACAAAGCAACCCCAATAAGTGCCAGCTCAGCATGCAGATCCAGATATCTTGGAAATTCAGCATTGTAGAACCCATTATTTCCCATCCCCTCATCTAACAAGTTAAAGAATTTGGGCATTTTTTAAGACATGGCTTCAATACATACTAAAACCAGCTAAATCTACACCTGCAAAGCCCGTACTTTATGACTTAACTGACTCATGTATAGACATCAGCTTATCTCTATGTGGAGTAAAAGTAGGGATAAGCCTGTTTGGACTGAGCCCGCATAGTTTATGAATTAGAGCATATCGGCATCAATTAATCCCTACTTTGGAAAGAAGAAACCGTATTTTTGTGGGACATGCTAGATTGATGAGGAGAAAGGAAAGCCCATCTTTGCCTCCCATCACTGGTGATGAACCAGATGCCTCTGCCTCCTGCCAACACCACCACCGTCAGCCATTGGTGTCTCCAGTGTCACCACTTCTTCCATTCCCCATCTTATCACTACTGGGAACCTGACAACCCCGGGGAGGTTAGTACATAATACCAGAAGTAAAAGATACTTAAATCTTGTAAAAACAACCTGAAGCAAAAATGATGGGGACCGTGACTCGTGACGGACGCAAAACGAGACTTCAGACATTCAGAGATGTATTGACATCAATTTTATTTTATTATGTACTTTTATTTTAGTGGAGTCTGATTTAGCCAGGTAGAATTAAATGTCTAATTTTATGGTAAGTGGGGCTTTCAGGGATCAGATATGAGGGTCTTTTGTCCTTTTTATTTTTGTTGCAATTTTGCTGTAACTTTAGGGGTATTAGGGTCTTTTGATGTTTGGGTAGGTGAGATGGGTCTGAAAACTTCTCACTTCTTTAAATATCTATGTACCCTCATCTGTTGAGGCATTGAATGCAAAGAAGAAAAAAAAGAGATGGTTTAGTATTCCCGCTCAGAGGGGCGCGCCCCTGTCCCCCCTCCTCCCTTCCTTCACCCCTTTCTCCGTCGACCCTCTCTCCTTCTCTCCCTCACGGCCTTCTTCCCCCTTCCCCGTCCCGCATCAACTGGTATCAGAGAACCCATGGTCCGGCCCTTCTCCTCGGTCATCGTCTTCTTCGGTTCGTCTGCCTCGCCTCCCCATGAAGCCAGCGCCCGACCTCAGCATCGCGCGGCCACCCCACGAGAGTTCCGCGCCGGCTCTCCCGCATCTGTTCCGCCATCGCCAGCCTCCTGTGGCCCACCTGCTCCGGTCCCCACGCCTCCGCTGCCTCCCTGCGAACCCCCACAGCACCAGCAGCACCCTGGCCAGCCCCCCTCGTCCGCGCGCGGTGCTACCTGCACGAATCCCCACCTCTCCGCCTCCCTTCCTCTCCTGCGCACACGCACACCCTGCCGGTTCTCTCTCCCACCGGTTCTCTCTCTCTCTCTCTCTCTCTCTCTCTCTCTGCAGCTTTCTCCCTCTCTCCCGCCGGTTCTCTCTCTCTCTCTTCTCTCCAATCTCTCTCTCCCTCTCCCGCAGACCCTCTCTCTCCCCCCCGTGGCGTTCCCTCTCTCCCGACGCCTTCTCTCTCTCCCCCGTGCCTTCCCACTCTCTCTCCACTGTCGCGCCCCCTCCCTCTCTATCACTCGCCCCCCCCCCTTCGACCTCTCTCTCTTCCCGTTTTCTCTCCCTCCCGAAGTCCACTCTCCCTCTCCCTCTCCTGCGCCATCTCTTTCTCTCCCTCGGTGTGTCCCCTCTCCCTTCCCCGCCGCGACGACCCCCCCCCTCTTCGGCCACTCTCTCTCCTCCCGTTTCCCTCCCTTCTCTCTCCCCCACACTGTCTCTCCCTTTCCGCGTCTGCCCTCTCCCCCTCGCCAGTGCAGCGATCGGCGGCTCCCCGCCGCCTTCCCCCTGCTCGCGACGCCATCGCAGGGCCGCGCAGGCTTCCCCCCTCCCCCCTCGCAGTCCAGCGTTCCCCCTCCCCGTGTGCTCTCCTCCTTCCCTGGAAACCCCCCTGCACCGGTTCCCCTCATCCCCGCACTCCCTTCACAGCCGCGCTCGCGGGCCCCGCGTCGTGCGTGCCGGGGTTCTCCATCTTGCGCCGCCACCGCGCCGGACCAGCCTCGCCACCGGCCTTCCCCTTCCGCGCTGGAGACCAGAAACCGCAGGATCGCGCCTACTCCGTCGCGCGGAGCACCCCGAGCCGCCGGACAGCCCCCCCCCCCCTCCGGTCCTCCATCGCGCCGAACTTCCATGGCTATTGACTGTGCCGGCCTCGTCGCGCCGGGCCCCTGGGACGGGTCCCGCTTTCCCCGCCTCTGCGCGCCCCGCCCCCTGTTCGCAGACCACGAACGCCGCGAGATCCTCACCCTGTGCGCCACTATCCAGAGGATGGTTGCTGAATGTTCGAGCGTGCGTTGGAAGCTATCTGAAGACCCCATTTGGATCAGTATCAAGAATGATCTTCGCGAGTTACGTGATATGTTTGCTACTGCACTACAAAAGACGGTTTATGAGACAGATCCCGCCTTGGATGTCAAGTGTGAAGAGCAGGAGCAAGTAGTGATCTATGAGCCCGACGCAACATTAGCCGACGAGCATGAAGTAGAGATGCGGGTATGGTCTAAGTTGCAGAACTTGCATAATGGTCAAGCGACGCCACAGAATATGTTGTCGGAGGCTTCGTCCTAGTGTCAGATAGTTGTGTTTGCACTGAGTCTGAGATAGATGACACTTGGAATCCTAAGTTGTTCTCCCTATCGGGTCTTCAGTCGATATCGTATTGTGTGTTCGCGGAAGATCATCCTGCTGGTTCACCTTCTACTGTCGTGGTTGACTTCGAGTTTACTCTCGAGGATTTTGATGTGGTGTGGCTAGATTTCTGTGAGGCATACTCTGGTCGACAATTCAAGATTTGTGATATTACGTTTTGTATGGTGTGTTTCACTCATGATCTTGTGTTTATCTTCCTCATACTTCGACACTTTAAAATTCGAGGGTGAATTTTTTCGAAGTGGGGGAGATTGACGGGGACCGTGACTCGTGAGGACGCGAAACGAGACTTCAGACGTTCAGAGATGTATTGACATCAATTTTATTTTATTATGTATTTTTATTTTAGTGGAGTCTGATTTAGCCAGGTAGAATTAAATGTCTAATTTTATGGTAAGTAGGGCTTTTAGGGATCAGATATGAGAGTCTTTTGTCCTTTTTGTTTTTGTTGCAATTTTGCTGTAACTTTAGGGGTATTAGGGTCTTTTGATGTTTGGGTAGGTGAGATGGGTCTGGAAACTTCTCACTTCTTTAAATATCTATGTACCCTCATCTGTTGAGGCATTGAATGCAAAGAAGAAAAAAAAAAAGATGGTTTAGTATTCCCGCTCAGAGGGGCGCGCCCCTGTCCCCCCTTCTCCCTCTCCCCCCTCCTCCCTTCCTTCACCCCTTTCTCCGTCGACCCTCTCTCCTTCTCTCCCTCACGGCCTTCTTCCCCCTTCCCCATCCCGCATCAAAAAATACCATCATTACCTATATTTATAAACTTTAATAATAACCAAGTTATTTACATGTCTTCATAGAACTTTACTGTGAACGAAGCTGCAAAAACCATTGTCTTCACAATCATATTGGCCAATACAAAAAACACACACAATTGGAAAACACAATTTTTGTTCGATATCTTAGCATCAAGGTTTCTCTCTTCCCACAGTAAACCATCATAAGCTTTGTCCTTGTCTGTTCAAATCAACTATGATTTGAACTAACAGAAATCCTTCTCTAAAACCCACCAGATGAACCCCATTGATGCTACATCTGCACTCCAAAATTAAATAAAGACCATATGTAAGGCGTCATCCTTCATGAAACTCATTGTTAACTGTTGCCATGGAGATATAACTCATTCATCTCTGTCCCGCAACCTCACAAAATAATGCACAAGTCAAACTCCTTACAATTTATTCTCGTTCCTACAGTGGTTACTGTGTAATTTGTTGTCAAGAAATATACTGTCCTCTAAAGTTTACCAAAACGGTTGGATCAAAGTTTTATCAATAATCAATAAATCCACAGATTTAGAAGCTTCATTTGGTTGCTTAACCTTTCATTTATCCACTTCACACATAGTTTAAATAAGTGAAGGACAACTTATGAACTAAGATCACAGTTTTACCAAGGATAGACAAACTACGACATTCCATAGCCAAACTCACTGAAGTAATAAAATAGGCAGGGGCATTTTGAAGAAGGAATGGAGAACCATGAAGCAGTTTCTCTTTCACGGCTGTGAAATCTAGGTGTCAATGGACACTATGAGGCATAGGTGCAGCGTATCTTCAAGAAATCTGTTATGCCAGGGGGGACATTAGGCCAACTGGGCAGAGAGACAAGCTTTCATATCCAAGAATCCAATGAAATAGAAAGAAAGTGAGAATCTTGGCAATAGGAACCTGAGCAACATTCATCACAGACTTATTGTAAAGTTAATACTTGGAGAGACATATTCTATATAACGAGCACTTACACTGCTAGCCAACTAATAGAGGGAGTTGATAGACAATTTAGGAGGAGATGGATGGGCTAATTTAGTCCAATCCTAAATGGTTAGAAAGTGTTCATCGCTGCTAACTCTAAAAGTAATGCAAGCTTAGATAACAAAGACTTTAAACTAACATTTGCTAGACATGATTATCATGTGAACTGCAGTCTTGAAGATGCAACCTTTAGTTTTGATTTGAGATATAGATTTTGCCAATGCAAATATCTTTTTCAAGAAGATAGAAGAACAACCAATGACCTTGGAAAAATGTCAAAGAAGAGTCAAATTAAACTTCTTCTCTCACTAAGAGGAATGGTATACTGATTATGAATAGAGTTCTCACCATTAAATTTCTCAGTTAGCAAAGATGTACGAAGAATTATGGGCCATGTTTCCACTGAATTTTAACTTGTGTGATGGACTTTGGAGTTTCTTCAAAAGTATCAGAATCCAGATGGGAGGAAGCACATCAAGCCAGATTATCAAGCTTTTGCCACATGCCCCATGTAATAGTCGATCTGTGCATGGAGGAAGAGCGGTGCACACGGTTCAAAAGAAAGTACAATATAGTAGAAAACGCATTTATTCTTCAGCTTTCTATCCATTACATGACTGAAATAGGTATGTTCTTCAGATACCAACGGAAAAATGGAAGGAGGTGGTGTTTTGTATAAACTGGTTACTTTAATTTTCTTTTCTCTGAAGTTTGAGCTGCGAGGAACCTCACCTCTCTTCCACGTCTTACCTTTTTACCTCCTCTATAAGCTTCTTAATAAAATCGCTGGTACAAACGACAACTTTTGTGTGTGTGTGTGTGGGGGGGGGGGGGGGGGGGGTGAAGGAAAAAAAAATACAAATTTCAGGTGCTTATCACGTAAAAAGGGGAATTCCTTTTTGTTATCCTCAAACAAGATCAAAGAGATCCACACGGCAAAACAAGGGAAAAGGGGTTGCACATGAAAACGTAAAAGCATGTTAAACTCCCACTGTGTAAACGTTGTCTAATTGTGTATCCAGTTACAAGAACTTTAGAACGGAAATGTGATCTTTCAAGGAATATTTCCTTTGGTCCGATTCCATGAAAACTTCAGAAGTGGAAGATGCCCAAAATTAGGACACTCTGCGGTCCTCCTTGTAAAGCTCAATCACAAAGACTATGTGAAGTTCAAAGCAAGCGAAAGCAGCAAAGCGAGCTCACCTCGGGGCTCTCGGATGTCCCAGAAACAGCGTTGATGAACGATGAGCCAAAACCCGTGGATGGGTCGATCCAGACAATGTTGAGCGCCAAGAGGACGGCCCCCAGGATGCCCGTAAAAAGCACCCACGATACAACACTCTGCTTTCCCAGCTCGAACGCCGCAGAGTCCTCCCCCACAGTGACAGCCTCTACTCCCTCCCCTCCATCATCCCCCTCTCTGATCGAAGCGCCGCCGGCGCGAACCCTCGTAGACAGCGACGGCGGCCGGCGCAAATCAGCGGCCCGGAGCCACTGGAGGTTGACGAGATGCGGGTCCGGCCTCAACTGTCCCGAGGAGCGGGGAAGATGAGAAGGGAGACCCAGAGGGAGCGGACGGTGGACCCGGCAGCCGGAGGCAGGGAGTAGAGTTGGTGGACCTGATACCAGGGAAGAGAGCGCCATTGAAGCAGCAAGCATCGAAGGAAGCAGAGGAAAAGAGAGGTATTTGTCGATGGAGTGCGAGAGAGAAAGAGAGAGGAAAGATGCTTTTGGACGTATGCTCGGAGGAGCAAGGATGCTTTGGAGGGGGAGCTTTGGACGATGGTGGTCTGCTGCTTTGGAGGGGAGGGGAGGGGAGGGGAGGGAGCAGCAGCAGAGCGAGCGATGGCTGGGAGGAGGGTGGTGGATAGCTACCGGTGGGTGCGGGAAGCGGCGAGTGCCGATGGGGCCCCTTGCCCATAAACTTCTTTAAAAAAAGACTTTTTGAGTACACCAATAAACGTCCCCCCAAGAGAAAGGGCATTATAACCCCAAAAATAGTAATGATTGTAGAGGAGAAGGTGAAGACATGCACACATCTTATAAAAATATTTCTCAAAATGAAAATTCTTGGGAACTTTATACGCTCATATGCAAAGAGTCCCCATATGCTCAACATAAAATTATGGGGTTTTTGTTATATAGTAATTATTCAAAAGGGAATAGACTAGATAGTTTTGAATCTGATGTCAATTTAATGATCGATCATGCATCGTGTTGAGTAGTAATGGCAGTAATTCTCCATGGAGACAGCTATGGAGTGCATAAGTTTCTATGTGTAGGTATTGAACGGTAATAATTGATGATATTATCTTGACATACGAAGAAAAAAAACTAAAATGGTAGTTTATTATTTTGAGTTTAATGACGGAGATCTAGATTATTTCTTTGATTTTAAGATTTTTATCTAATTATGTGACAATGTTATACATCTAGTTGTTTCCTCACACCAACACTCATGGTGCACGTGTGTTGCACATGTGCATGTGTACGACTTTAACGTCTATAACTAGTGAAGAGGATCGTTCTCAAATTGGGTTGCAAATTGTCAGATGATATTTGGGATGAGAAACTCTAAGTACTATTCTCTCTTTGGATTCTACAGAGGAAAACAAAAGATCAAGAGTTCAAGATCGGAGAACTTAGAGAAAACCCTCCAATACCTAAATCAATAAGAGGCAAAAATGTAAGATAAGAGAGCGAGAGGATTCAAGATCGCTCTTCACCATTTGTGTTAAAAAAATTATACTTGATTAGGAGGGATCCCTAGGAATTATATAGATGCTTATCTTCCCAACGGTTCTACAAGATTTGATAGACGATCAAGTTGGACTAGGGAACGTAACTCCAAGAGGAGTGACCATTTACTCTTATCTTGATCCTCCGACATTCTCCGTAATATTTGTCTTTTAATGGGATCTGCCATCTATATCTTCAGGTAGGAGTCTTGGTTGATTTGATCTCTTCTTGGTCATATGAATAATCCACAAGATTGATCCTCTGTACTACATAAGCTAAACGTCTCTATTGTCAAGAGTTGTCGAACTAAGGGCCTTCTTGAGCTAGAATGGATCTTCAGGTTATGGTTTGACCGATCTGAAGGTTTGTCGAGCTTCATTCCTATCTTAGCACGTTTCAAAGATACTGCTTTGGTTGTTATCCACTTGCCTAAGATATCCCCTTAAGGACTCCTATCGCGCCAAGGGGTCCTATCCTATGGGTGGTAATATGGGGCTTAATTGTGCTTCTTGGGCCCTTCTTACCATCTAGGCTCTCATTAGGGGGGTGACATTGTGATTAATGGGCTATCATCTATTGGGCCAAGTTCAACAAATGGGCTTTACGATTTGAGCTGAAGGGTCGAGATTTTCTTCTCCATTTGCCCCCTTCTCCCAAGCTAAAAGTAGTTAGCTCAGAGAATATGCTTTTTTTTTTGTAAATACAAGGGTTGGGCTTTCTCAGTTTATATGCCACTCAATGGCACACTCTATGGAGGCATATCACTTTGTGGCTTTAATGGCACCACTTCTCGAAGGTAGAGGTGATGATATCATGCACCTCCCCCTTTACATTTTACCTGCAAGATATTTGCGGCCTCTTCCACATGGACACTGCCATTTCCTTGCATTTTTATCAAGACATCTAAGGCAATGATCACATATTTCATGCCTCGATCCTGTTGCTTGCTTCTTTAGCTTGTGGGGACTTTTAGGTTTCCGAGAAGGTGGGTTTTTCAAAAGATGAAACTCTCTTAATGTTTTGCGAGTGTAAGTACCATGCTCAGATCATCAAAGGTTGCCTTCTATGTTCAAACTATCCTCATCTTTAGAGCTTCCTCTCACCATTTCTTGCCCTAACCTTTACGTCAACATTGTCGTCTCCTATGATCTAGCCAGAGATCTCGATGAGTCTTATTTATGCTTTAGGTGAGCTAAGCGTGAGATAATGCTTTTACGCTTGGAGATGTTGCCTTAGTGATGACAGAGGTTGTTCGATCTCTTCCTTCTCCTACTCCTTCTTCAAGCTCATCTTCCACATTTTCTCCCACTTCCATTGTTGACCAAGAAGCTTCTTCTCACAGTGGTGAGATGGATCAGAGGTCTGAAACTGCTTCCATTCTTTCCTGCTATGATGTCCATAGAAAATTTACTATAGATGACATTGAGGAACTCCTTTTTGTCTTTTGTGTCCCTTTGGAGCACCATTTCCTCCCAACTTCATCGGGTGAACTTAGTGTTGGCCTACGACAACACAATAGAAGGGGGGGGGGAGGGGTTGAATCAATGCTGCAAAATTACCGCTTAAAAATAAAACATTTGGCGTGGAAGTGTTAGTTAGAGATTAAGCGAAGTTAATAAGATAGGTAGTAATCAAATAAGGCAATCATACAAAGGACACAAAGATTTATCCTGGTTTGGCACCTCTCTTAATAAGAGCCCTACGTCTAATCTCTAAGTAGACTCTGGGATTTTACTAATAGGGGGTACAGTCTCCCCAAAGTGTTGGATCGATGGCGGTAGTGTTTTTCACCTAGAGGGGGGTGAATATATGTTTTTCGTTGCGGAAGCTAATTCTAAAGGCACTAACACACGTTAGTTATGTTAGTGTAAACAAACCATAACAGAGACAAGAGAATTTTATCATGATTCAGATCTTCCCTCCAATAGAAGTCTTACGTCCAGTCCCCAAGCCAATAGCTTAGGATTTCACTATCTTTTTTAAAGGTACAACACCCCAGTTTTTAGCTGATCTTCCCTTCAACACTAGGGAAAAGACAACCCGCTAGATACACTATCATTCCCTTCTACAAAGGAGAAACAAACACCAAAACCACTTTGGCCTTCCCTCTTCTAGAGGGGTTCACACCCTGCTCAGCAGGTCTTCCCTTCTACAAGGGGTATTATCATGCCCCGATGCGGAATATCGAAACGTGAGATAGCTGCAAGTAAGCGAGTATAGAGCGTATAATATACATCAAATATTAGACAATTGAATAACACTAAATTAAATATATTTTATTGATAATTCAACTAATGTCTATTATAACCACTAATCTAGAGCTATTACTTAGGGCCCAATTGACATCATTTTATTGAAGAAAAAGTAAGATACTAAATTAAGAATTCTAACATAATGCTAATACGCCAGGGCACTCTTGCATCACTCCTGGTCATCCCCTTCCTCGTGAGCGTAGATATCTTCCTCAGTCTCACCTAAGAACACATATCAAATAACGCAGGGTGAGCGATAACGCCCAGTAGGACTTAAATTACATGGTCAGACATGCTTTAAGTGATTAATATATTAAAGAGCAGAGTAACTAATGATAGAGAAAGAGTCAAGTAACGTCAAGCAAGTAATGTCGAGCAAGTAATAACACAATAGCGTGATTCAAATAGCACAAGTACCAAGTATAGCATAGAGAGCATGATGGCTATAACACGAATAGCACAATATTATACATGATAACACATAGCACAATGAGTCGACTATAGCATAGCACTTTGATTGTCATTAGATAGTCGAGATAGATAACACTTGAGTGTAATGCCAAACACTCTGGTCAATTAACTCTCGCATGCACTAGCACTTTTGGGCGCACCTCCGAAGATCAGACTGGGCCCATTTTATATTATCAAGCATTAGTCATGTTTGTTATCTTTAGACAATCAGTCAAATGGCCATAGAGAGTACTACGAATAGATGAGAATATTTGAAGAATAGATGAGAGTATAGAGAGAACGTGAATAGAGTATAGATGAGAACTACGGTTCATATGCATAAAATGACATTAAAATAGCGATAGTAACGGTTGCACAACACGCACAGTTGTGTGCTGGCAGTCTGATAGAATCACTAACCATCTGCTGGCAGTGCTATGAACACCGTCCAGAAGTCTAGTGTGACCTCAAGGAGAGAGAGAACTCTAAGGCCGTTGGATCATGTCGATCCCTAAGGGTAAATAAGTATTGATGTACAACCAGCTCGTTGGCCATAGGCGTACGCCGTAGCCAAAGAATCTTACGCAGGCCTTGAATAAGGATTACCTAGTTCGAATAAGAGTCTTCCTAAACAGAGAGTCCATCCAGGTCAAGAAAAGTGTGTATAGAAAATATTTGTCCATCTTGCCTTGAGTGCTCAAGGGCAGAGGAGCATCGATAACGGTATCCAAAACACGAGAGAAACGAAGACAAATCCATTATTAAAAAATGGGGTAAAGATGTACAATTATTGAAGTAAATTACCAGATGTATTATGAAATATCTTAACACTATGGCAAGTCATATTGGATGGTTTCTAATGTGTGCATGTGATAGAGAAATCATGGATATGAGAGCATCAAGTGTATGACTTTTAATAAAATCTTTACATGTTCATGATTAGATAACCTCTTTTACTGCGTTTTAGAGTTAATATGAAGTATAGACACAGTAACTAGACAAGAACAAGATAAACTAGGGGTTTATGCACAAAAGTCTAGAACACGACGTACCCTTTTGAAGGAACGTGACAGGGTCGGTTAAGATCGCGACAGAGGCTTTAAAGGAACGCGACAGGGCTTCTAGGACAACGTGCAGAATGCGACGCAGGGCCCCGTCATGTTAAGAACGCGACGTGATACCTAGTCACGACCTAGTTGAGAACGTAACCTATCAGGCCATCGCGTTCTCAGGGTCTCTGCCCGATCCCAATTGGAAAATCAGAACACCTTCGATTGCAGTCCAATCTTCCAAGGGTTTAACACAGGGACTTTTAAAAATAGAAATCTCGATGGATACTTGATGTAAAATCATGAGACCAATTTTAAACGAAACTAGACTTGCAGAGGTATAAACAACAAGGAGTGATTTGAATATTATCATGGTATCAACATGTTATGATCAGGTTCTTTCATGATGAACCACAAATATGACACAATGATGAAAAGAGATTTAATTCGAAAATGTACTTGATAGGAATTGGGAAAAAGTATATCAACAGGTTCTAGACATCATGTGATATGTATAGTAAAAGTTTCATGGCACAAGATAAAGTATAAACATGGATTTAAAGAGAACATGATGGTTCAGGTACATATTCTTAACAGAACTTTAAACATGAAATTAACAAGATAGACACGATAGAAATTGGGAAAAATAGAGGACTTTTGTTCCTGAGATCAAGAACAACATATAGACGAGTTTAATTGAGTTTTGCTTGTGAGATTGCCTATCTTTGGACGAGTTAAACTTCTAGGGTTATGAATGTCAAGAACACTTGAAGCTCTCCTTCCAAGCCTTCTCCTCTATGAATTCCTCTTCCATTGGCCTCCTTCCCACTCCAAGAGATCTCAGATGAACATTAGGGTCGGCCATGGGGGTTTGAGGGTGTAATATCTTGTACGTTCGGATCGTAGTTTACCAGGTTTAGGGGCAGTGTGTGGCCCATTGTATGAGTGTGTGTGTGTGTGTGTGAATGTGTGTTTACAGGTTGGTGTGGCAGGTTGGGAGGCTGGAGGGTTGGAAATTCCAACCCAAACAGACCTCTGCTGGGTTCATTAAGAACGCGACCAACACAGTCGTCGCAATTCTTATATGAACGCAAAAACCTGCACCGTTGTGATTTGGAACTGCTTCTATGTGAGAGCGGATGCATGCGCGCCACGTGGTGCATGCAGGGGAGTCAGGGCTGAATCGCGTCGTTGGGGTACGTCGCGTTTCTAAACGCGACGGCCCAATACGTCGCAGTTTAAACTCTATGTATTTTGGGCTTTTGCCCTAGGATGAACAGTGCAGTTGCATGTTCAACTAGAGGAGGTTTTGCTGAGGGATTTCTGGGCGATTTCTGCTGTTTTGGTGTCTGTTCAACATGGTTCCGCCGCGAGTAGGTGCTTCGGAGTGCGGGGAATGTCCGGACGGTGTTGGGTTTGCGTTTCCTCTGTTGATAGGGGAACTTTACCCTGTTTTCTCTTGTCTGGACTATATAGATTAGGGTTTGTGGATTTTGATTTGGAAATCATGCAAGCATGAAAGAGAGTATGTTTAGGGTTTTATATGAAGGTTTAATTCCTACTTTATCAGTCCGTACAATGGTGTGGCATGATTTCCTAAATGATAGTTTAGGGTTGGTTTCTGCTGTCTGAAAGGCGACGGAACCAGTTGTCGCATTTTGTGAACGCGACGACCTGGCCCGTCGCGATTCAGGCCTTAAGGTGACGGGTTGGTCCATCGTGATTCAAACACTGATTGGCGACCACTGTGTTGGATGCGATTTAGAATGTGGCCACCCGAGCTCTGGGGTTCTGTGGCCAGTCTGACTGGTTTCTGTTGTACATTGCTTGGGCTGTGTTGGCTATGCAATGTAGGGTCTGTATGGGTTGTGTCGGATTACACTGTGGTTGATAACGATGGGTTTTGTTTGGAAATGTGTGCATAGCGAGTTGGGTTGTAACGCCTTCCGTGGTTACCTCTCCAGTCAGTTACCCAGGCACTGGGTGCTCGGGTTTTGTTCCGGTATGGTGAGTACCGTCAAGGTTTGTGTCGTCTTCCTAGACACCATCACTCCTAAGTTTGAGTTGTACATCCGGCTAAGGGAAAGACAATAGGGGGCAGCGACTCATGTTTTGTGGGGTGTGCGGTCGCTTGTAGCACGCTCGTGGTTTGGAGACGGACACCAGTAGACGTACTGTGTTGCCCAGTTGACGAGCCCAGAGGGGGGGTGAATGGGTCTTTTTAAGTTTAATCTAGGAGATACCTGTAACCAAAAACAATCACACAAACGATCTTTGAACTACGTTAGCTACAGTTAGTTTAAATAACAATCACGCGCGGAATACAAACACACAACACAAGGATTATCCTGGTTCGGACTTCCTTTCCTTAGGAGTCCTACGTCCAGTCCCTGAGCAACAACTCAGGATTTCACTAACTAGGGAACAGTCCCCCTAAGGACGCTACAACACCCAGCTCAGCTGGTCTTCCTTCCCACTCGAAGGGAACAACACCCTGGATGCCACCAGGTCTTCCTTTACAACCGAAGGGAGCAACACCCTGGATACCACCAGGTCTTCCTTCACACCCGAAGGGAACCACACAGAGAAGATTAAAATGACTTTCACGCCCCTAGATCCAGCTTTTGATAAGAGAGGATCTGAAGCAACTAGAACTGAGAGCGAAGAGATTATGAACAATTTACACTCTCAGAACTGAACAGGCTCTCTCAAGATTTTCACAAAACTAGTGGAGAGCAAGAGAGCAAAAAGGCTAAAACAAAGTGAAGGATCTTGGCTCTCGATTTTCTTCAGAAGAATTTGAAAAAGTCTCTGGATCGATAATTCTTCTATTCTTCTGTCTTGTATATATATATATCTTCAATTTGAAATCTAGTCGTTGAAGAGACGTTGTCTCTCTTTTGAGTAGTCGTTAGACTGACTGACATCTAGAGTCTTGGAAGCTTCTGTCACAGTCTTTTGATCACTTGAGCACGCAAAGGGATAAGATCCTCAAAAGATATCCGTTGGCTTCTATTTGTCTAACGTTGTACCATGAAGTTACATCAAAGGTCTGCACAGATGTCAAACTCAAATAGCAGACAGATAGGTTGTCTCTGATATCAGTCAACGTCAGCAGCAATAGTCAAGAAAATAGTAATGCCAACTGGCTTAAGTTTAAAGGACGTTATCAGAGTAGCACGATAAATGATGATATAGTCTGCATGCATGTAGAGATACGTTCAGATCTCATAAATGCAAAAGCGTTAGAGAGATGTCTACGTGGCTTTTGACTGGTCAATGCTTTAAGATGAATAGATATTAAGATATGAAATTGATGACTGTATGACTTATGAAATCGTTATGAGTCATAGCAAATCGCTCTATAATAGAGGATATAAGAAATCGTTATGAATCATGACAAGTCATTTTGATTCTGAAGAAATCGATGTGAACACTTATCGAATCGTTATGAAAGGCAAGTCGTTATGACAATACAGAAATCGTTATAAAGCTCTTAATAAATCGTTGCACAAAGCAAGTCGTTATGAATACTTATCGAGTCGTTATGAGCTCTGAAGAAATCGTTGCGCAAAGCAAGTCGTTATGGATCCTAAAGAAATCGTTATGGCTTGCAAGTCGTTACGAGTTTCAAAGAAATCGTTATGAGAAATAAAGAAATCGTTATGACTAGCAAGTCGTTATGAGTTTCAAAGAAATCGTTATGAGAACTAAAGAAATCGTTATGACTAGCAAGTCGTTACGAGTTTCAATGAAATCGTTACGAGAACTAAAGAAATCGTTACAACAAAGCAAGTCGTTGCGAGTTCTAAGAAATCGTTATGATAACTTATGAAGTCGTTACAACAGGCAAGTCGTTGCGAGTTCTAAAGAAATCGTTATGATATCGACTTGCTTGAAACAATGTGACTTTTCAGTCTTATAAAAATCGTTATGAACTTCAACAGAAATCGATATGGACTTAGAGAAATCTCATGTAGAAAAGATTTAAAGCTTCAGAGTAGTGATGCATACCTTTATTGGCTTGTTTGACTTCGGTATTTTTCCTATACTTAAGACTTATGAAATATTCAGCAGATAATATTGATAAATTCTTGTTTGGTTTTGTTATCATCAAAATATGTATATTATATAATTAAATAAAATTGCATGGGGCAGCTGATCCATCATACTGGTCCCCAGCTAGTCTTGTTTCCAATGCCTCACTTTAGGGAGCCCGGGCGGAGTCCCTAAAGGTGCCATGCTTGGGCCTGCAGCTGTGTGGTTTGTAGGAGTGGTGTTGGTTTGTCTCCACATTCTTGACCTTGTTGAGGTGGAGCAACAGCTAGACCTTCATCCTTGGCTGTGAGGTTGAGAGGTAGACTTGTGTTGTTTATCTGGGTCTGTGGCTGATGTCGTGAACCAATTCTCGTGACTCGTGTGTGGCGTGCCTTCTTTAGCTTGTACACTCGTACGTGATTTGCCGTTTATTTACTTACAGTTGTAATATCGTGCATAGGCAGTGATATATTAAAATTTTACAACTTTGCTTACTTACTTGTTGTACATAGCTCTTCCGACTTTTGGAGAGTTGCCCTACTGAGCCAGTGACTTGTGAGGCTCACCCCTTCTTCTTCCCGTTGAAGGAGAGCAGGAGGGTTCCCATCCCTCTTCTAGTTCTGATCAGCACCGTAGTGGAGTCGGGCTTTCGACACCAGCAGAGTATACTTCTACTTGTTGTGCCTTGAGGGTTTGTCCCAGCCGTTGTATTTTGTACTATGACTTTGGTATGCAACTGAATATGTACATTTCATGTGGATATGTGTGAGAAATGAAAACTTATATGTTCAACGTGTTCTTTTATATTTTCACAGACATGTGTAATGATATCCCTTGCAAGGCTATGGCTCGTTCGCGGGAGACGGAGTCGTGTCGGGCACATTATTGGGTTAACATGCCTGAATGGAGAGGACCGTCATAGTTGGTATCAGAGCAAGGTCTGTATAAATATGAAGGAACCAGAAATGTACATAGTCTGTTCTCTACTATAGTCTACTGCTGGTAGTTGGCCCTATTTTCATAATGATATGTTTTGTGTGTTGTGTGGATTGGAATGTTTGTATGTGCAGGTTTATAAATGGCTGATAGAGAGATTGGGGAGGTGGTGGTGATGAGCCAGAGGAGACCACACATCAGATGATAAAAAGGCTATGGGAAAGCATCACACAGATTCGGACACGCGTTGGACCAGCAGCCCCCAGTTCAGCCATCGGTTACAACACCACCAGTGGGGGAGGAGACAGTACTGGTACCGCTAGTACCACCCTTTGGAGTTAAGGTACACCTGTAGTACCTTTACCTCTAGTTGTAAGCTATCTAGTGTGGAGGAGTCCATGGTACTAGTGGAGAGGTTTCTACATTTGCAGCCACCTACATACTCGGGAGGTCCGAATCCAGATACACCTGAACACATTGGGTGCATAAGATAGAAAGGGTATTTGTGACAATGAGGTGTCCACAAGCTGATAGAGTGATCTTGGCTACTTATCAGTTGAGGGGATTTGCACAAGAGTGGTGGAGACTCAAGATGCAAACCATGTTTGTAGGACGAGCGAGGATACATCACATGGCCAGAGTTTTCTTGAAGTATTCAACAACACATTCTTTCCAGTACAAATTCAGCAAGCTAAGAGGGAGCAATTAGGACACTACAACAAGGAATTTGTCGGTGTTGGAGTATCAATGAGATTCATGGCCTTGAGCAGGTATGCACCTTATGTGGTAAGTAACATTGCTATGATGGTTGAGTACTTTATCCGAGGGTTGAGGCCGGAGTTGCAAGATGCAGTGATTCCACTTATGTGTAGTACGGTGGAGGAGGCAGCACAAAGAACAGTAATACTTGAAAGAACTGTGCAAGCCAGGCAGTCCAGTGGATCAGGATCAGGTAGTGGTAGTTTCCGACTTCCACAGTAGTCTCCGGGTGTTAGCAAAGGCAAGGCACCTTCGGAGGAGTGTCTACATCAGGTTTGGTAAGTGGGGAAACAAGTTAAGAGAATATTTTAGAGACTGAGGAGGTGGCAAGTAGCAGGGATTTCAGCAAGGCCAAGGCTATAAGCCGGAGACGAGGAGTCACAGCAAAACACAGCTATGCAGCCTGCAGAGTTCAGATGCTACAATTGTGACCAGCCGGGGCATCTGGCAAGAAATTGTCCATATCCCAGGAGAGCTAGCTATGGTAGAGGGGCACCACAACAGCAGCAGCAGCAACCATTCCAGCAACCACAAGCTGCGTGAGGTAGAGGCAACGCCTTACAGAGGGGACGAGGACAAGTGATGGCAATCACAAGGGCTCAAGCGGAGGCGTCAAATCTGATTGAAGGTATTATACCACTTCTTGAATTTTTCTGCTAGAACATTAATTGATCCAGGTGCATCACATTCTATCATTTCTGAGGACTTCATTGATAGTATGGTACATCCTTTTGAGGAGAGGTAGTGTGAACTGTGGTAAAGGTTCCTTCTGGTGACTTCATACTTACTACATGTTATTTGGATGAGGTTCCCATCATGATACAAGGTAATCAGTTGCCAGCCGATTGTATGCACTACAATTAAAGGAATATGATGTGATTTTGGGTATGGATTGGTTGGAAGCATATGGGGCAGTAGTTGATTGCAGGAAGAAGAAGTAGGGTTCATCCATCCAGGAGGGGATATGTTTGAGTTCCAAGGTATGCCTAAGTATATTATTCTGCTCTTAAGGCTAGGAAATTGATCAATGCAGAGTGTGTAGCCTATTTGGCATCTGTTAGCTTGGTTGAGGCAGGTAAGATAGTAGATGGTACCAGTGGTAAAGAGTTTGTGATGTATTCCGGATGAGTTACCAAGTTTGGCACCGTATAGAGAGGTGGACTTCACAGTGGAATTACAATCGAGTAGTATCCTATTTCCAAGGCACCATACAGGATGGCATCTACAGAATTGAAAGAGTTGAAGAAACAATTGCAAGAACTGTTGGAGAAGGGTTTTATCTGGCCTAGTCACTCGCCATGGGAGCACCAGTTTTGTTTGTTAGAAAGAAGATGGCAGTTTGAGAATGTGTATTGATTACCGCCAGTTGAATCAGGTTACAATAAAGAATATGTATCCACTTCCACGAATTGATGATTTATTTGATCAATTGCAATCAGCAAGGGTATTCTCCAAAATAGATTTGAGATCGGGGTACTATCAACTGAGGATACGGGAAGAAGACATTGATAAAACAACATTTAGAACAAGGTATGGGCATTATGAGTTTGTGGTTATGCCATTTGGGCTAACCAATGCACCGACAGCATTTATGAATTTGATGAACATGATCTTCCATCCATATTTAGGTCGGTTTATTTTGGTGTTCATTGATGATATATTAGTGTATTCAGCTTCGGAAGAGGACATGCAGCTCACTTGAGGATTACATTGCAGACATTGAGAGAGCACCAGTTATATGTGAATTCAGTAAGTGTGAGTTTTGGCTTAGAGTAATACAGGTTTTGGGACATGTTATTTCAGGCGAAGGTGTTGCAGTTGATCCAGCAAAGGTGGAAGTCATTATGAAATGGGAAGAACCAAAGACAGTGCCAGAAATTAGAAGTTTCCTCGGGTTGGCAGGTTACTACAGGCGGTTTATCCAAGACTTCTCAAAGATTGTAGCACCAATGATCAGGCTTACCATGAAAGGAGTACCATTTGTATGGTCATCCAATTGCAGGTGCAGTTTTATAGAATTGAGAAGCGCTCACTTCAGCACCAATATTGAAAATCTCGTCAGGCGAGGTGGTTTTGTATTGTACACTGATACATCCAGAAGAGGACTTGGGGAAATACTTATGCAATATGGAAAGTGGTGGCCTATGCATCTAGGCAATTGAAGCGACATGAGGAGAATTATCCCACACAAAACTTAGAGTTGCCAGCTGTTGTGTTTTCAGTGAAGATATGCGACATTACTTGTATGGTGAAAGATTTGAGATCTTCACGATCACAAAGTTTGAAATACATCTTTTCACAGAAGGATTTGAATTTGAGGCAGCGCAGATGGATAGAGTATTTAAGGATTATGATTTCAACTTAACGTATCATCCAGGCAAGGCCAATGTTGTTGCAGATGCCTTAAGCAGGAAAGCAGTTATGAGTCATATGATGATGAGAGAATGGAAGTTGTATGTGTTGCCCACCTAGCAAGCCCAGAGGGGGGTGAATAGGATATTTAAATTTTGATCACTTTAAAACTTGTCCACAAAAATGTTTACACAAAACACACTTCGATGACTATTAGTGTTAGTAAAGATAGGATAGCAAACACAAGGCAATCAAACACACGACACAAGAAATTATCCTAGTTCGGATCTCCTCTCCACAGGAGTCCTACGTCCAGTCCCTGAGCAATACCTCAGGATTTCACTACCCAAGGGTATAGTCCCCCTAAGGACACTTACACACCCAGCCGCAGCTGGTCTTCTCTTCACAGCCCGAAGAGGAATTACAACACCCTAGAAACCCCCAGGTCTTCCATCTACATGAAGGGAAACAAACACCCTGGAAACCCCCAGGTCTTCCTTCAACACGAAGGGAATTCAGGAAGACAAGCCCCTAGATCAAGCTTAAAGACCAACGCTTGATCTGAAGCAACGACTGAGAGATAAGGTTCTATGATGAGGAACACTCTCAGTACACAGAACCTCTCAAGACTAACATAATGAATGCAGAGAGCTAAGAGCTAGAGAAGCAAAGGAGTGAGACTTCGCTCTTTCAGATGCTCGCAGAAAGCTTGTAAAAGATTGTCGTGAGTGTTGTATCTGTTTCTGGAGCTTCAGTCTTCTATATATGTCTTCCATTGAAAATTGAACGTTGAAGTGTTCGTTTATCTCTAAGCTTTAGTTAACGTTAGACTGCATGGCACTATAGAGCTTCTTGTTCAACAGTCTTTAGCTTTCCATGCACGTAAAAAGAGAGAGATCTTCTTTGATGTTCTTTATCTTCATATTGTCCAACGTTGTATTGAGGTGTGCTGTCAGAGACCTGTACGCATTAAATGTTAAGACAATAGACAGCTAGGCTGTCTCTCGTTGTCAGTCAACGTTAGAGTGATTTTATACGGCAATGGAAATTCCATTCTGTTCTTCTAAAAAGATGTTTACAGTATAAACATGGAAATAGAAGATATTGTTTGCATGTAGTGCAGTGATATGTTCAGTCATAGTAAATGCATGGATGTGAGAGAAAAGCGAGGGAAGACTTTGACTTTTCAAATTATCTGAGAATAGGTTTGAATATCAAGTCGTTATAGACCATGAATCGATATGATCATAACTTATGAAACCGATGTGTGGATGAGTCATTGTTTATATGAATCGTTATACATTCCTAAACAAGTCGATGTACACACAAAATCGTTATGCATTAATAACCGAATCATTGTAGAGACAAATTTTTATGATACTATTAGCAAATCGTTATGAACAAGTCGTTATAACCAAACGTTATGAGCAAATCGTTGTTTCACTTATTGAGTCGATATAGTGAACGATTTGTTATTTAATGTATCGAATCGTTACGGCGACCAAGTCGTTATGTAACTTAATGAATCGTTACAGTGACTGAGTCGTTGTGTAACTTATCGAATCGTTATGAGACTTAACGAGTCGTTGTGAGACCGAAATTGTTGTGAGAGCAAATTGTTGTTCTCACTTAAGAAATCGTTGTGAGAACAAATCGTTGTTCTCATTTAAGAAATCGATGCGATAACCAAATCGTTATGAGCTCAGAATCGATGTGCACACTTATTGAATCATTTTGAGAGCAAATTGTTGTGATCTCTTAGCGAATCGTTATGAGAGGTAATCGTTGTGATCTCTTAGCGAATCGTTATGAGAGGCAAATCGTTACGATCTCTTAGCGAATCGTTATGAGAGGCAAATCGTTGGGATCTCTTAGCGAATCGTTATGAGACAATTTGTTGTGATCTCAAAGTCGATAAGATACTTATGAAATCGTTATGAGATAAAAATCAAAACAAATTGGAATGACTTATGAAATCGTTATAGAACCAAAATCGATGTGGATGAGGAAATCGTTATGATCTTAAGAAAATCGTTGTAACAACTAGAAAATCGATAAGTACTTAGAAAGTGTATGCTTTGAACTTTAAATTGTTGGTATGAAGAATACTTACCAGTTTAGATTGTTTTGCTTTGTTAGATTTCATGTGCTCAAATCTCATAGAAAATATGTTAGAGATGTACATTGTCTTAGTTTTGTTAATCACCAAAATAGATATGTATTTATTTAAATTACATGGGGATAAACTGATCATCAATCCCCCCCCCCTTTTGGTGATGAAAAAACATGGCATAAACATAATGAAATAAATCTAAGAGTTGTGCAAAATTAGAGATGTTTTCAGAATGATGTATTCTTCTCCCCCTTTTTGTCATTAAGTAAAAAGAATAAAATGGTGAGACAAAGATGAAGAGAAAAGAGAAGAAAATCAAAGAACTTTGCTATTTACTAGAGGGTTACATGGAGGTAAAGCAGGAGATAGAAGGGAGCATGCCGCTGAAGAATGCACAAAGCCTTGCATTCCTGCTCCTCAAAATAGGTTTGAAAAACCCCCAAAGCAATAGAATAAGATAACCCCATGTCAGGAAGCATTCTCTTGATGTGAAGCTGGCGCTGATCTTCTAGAAATTAGCATATTCATTTTTGCCAAGAGATTCTTTGAAGGACATGAAAGAGCCGAAGCTGACAAACCGAAGAAATTGGTTATCTTGATAGGGTAGTGGATCTGATGCTGCAGAAGATCTTTCTTCAAAGCCATGAAAAGCTTGTACCGCTCGACCCACTGAAGGTAAGGGTCCTAAACTAAATTGATAGAGTTCATGTCCAAAAAGGCTTCAGCTGTAAGAGTAGGTTTCCCTTCTTTGAACAAGGAGCTATTGGTTGATTCAACTGAAGGGCAGACTGATTATAGTGTTTTTCCCAGTCAGTGGGAGAAAGCCTTTCACACTCAGAAAGTAGAGGGGCAAGAACTTCAATGATATGCGCCCCTGATAGAATTCTCTATAAAGAAACGAGAGAAGGAGGGGAGGCGACCCTGCTGAGCAGAGATTCTTCCCATAACCCCAGCAAATCTTTCAAAAATGATTAGACCAACTGAGGAGTCCATGACCAAAGAATGCAACTTGGGAAGAAAGAACTATTTCTGGTATTTTCAAAGTTGCAAAATCTACCTTGGGAGCGATTGACAGGATTCTCAATCTTGACCAAAGAAATGGCTCCCTGAAACTGACCCAACTGAACTTCAGGTAGCTTGTGGAGATATCGATAGTTATTGTAAAGCTGGAAGTATCGGTGAGTCTTACTTCTGTGAGAATAGTGGGTCCCCAGATGGCTTGATGATGGATCACAACCATTTAGATAGGTAAGGGGATGTTCCCTGGGGAAACTGATCTGACTTTGCAAGCAAAAATTGTTTGTAGAGCTCCTTGTGCACCTTAACCCATTGATTTTCAGTCTTGCACTCAGCCATTTGGAAGATTTTGGACTGATCGGCTTTAGAGATATGACAATAGGAAAACAACATGAAGATGATCAGTGAGATGAGATGAGGAAGTCTAGAAAGGTGGCAAGAATGCATTTATGGAGATATTCTTTATAGATTGGTTTCCTCTTATGTTCAACAGTGGGAAAACCAAAGAGGAGGAGATTTTGGTTCATAAGGAAAAGCAAGAGAGGTGGAAATTTTCCTCTTTTTAGAGACATGACTAGGAGAATTTTGTCCTGTGGACATGATTGGCAAGCGCGAAGATTGAGGTGAGAGTTTTTCGCACAAGTTCATCCTCAAATTTATTGAAAATGCACTAGCAAGTTGTGCATTTTCAGGAATAAAAGCAATAAAGGAAGGAGGAGGTTGAGGATGAAGGAATGATGACTAGTATGAGTAGGAAGGGGGGATGGTTCAGAAGATGGAGGACCAGATGAAGATGAAGGTCCAGCTGATGATGACTAGATGATCTTCAATGATAGGAGGAGGAAGAAAAATGGAAGAGAGGTGGTTGGTGATGAAATGGATTGAGAGGAAAGGGATTGGGAGAAGAGATGGTGCGAGGCATAGGCTGTTTGAAGGTGATGGGTGCTGGAGGTGCTGTGGAGGAAGAAGGTGGTGAAGAAGGGGATGGTGTTGCAAGAGATGAAGACGCAGGGGATTCTGGAGCTGCAACAGGCTCTTCTACTCTTGGATCCACTGGCCCTGTTGGCCTAACCACATTCTCAGATGGCCCTGATGGCCCAGCCTCATTCTCAGATGGCCCTGATGGCCCAGCTTCATTCTCAGATGGCCCTGATGGCCCTGCTGACTTTTCTGCAATTGGCCCGGATGGCCCTGCTGGCTTTCCTGGAGGTGGCCCTGATGGCCCAAAAGGAGTATGAGGGGCAGAAATTTCAGTCACAAGCTTTTTGATACTGCCAAACTCACTTCTCATCCATCTGAAAACTTGCTTGACCATTCTAAAATTATTTTTCAAAGATTGGATCTCAGAGGTCAAGGTTCCAATCTCCTTGGCTGCTGAACTCTGGCTAAGAAATATTGACTGGATATCCGATTGCATTGAGCATAGAATTTTGCCTTGCTCATCCAGTCTTTTGATAACATGCTTCATATTTATCTTCAGCTTCTTCTTCTTCTGATGTGGCCGCCAGGTAAGGAGAGGAGTTTTCCTGAGCCACTTCTTTTCCCTTGACTTCTCTTGCCCTTGCAACAGGCTCCACGCAGTCATCACTGTCATCTGAGGCACTTTCCACAATGCCTTCTCTGAACTGATCAACATTGGGGACATTAGCTGTGTGCTCCCCCTGAGAAGCTACTTGCTCTTCACAACTTGCTCTTCTTGAATAGGAGTGGTTACGCCTTGCACATCTTCAATCACAATCTCCTGCTCCCTCTGAATGGGAGCATCCTCCATCACCACATCTACAGTGTGGCTTGATGCCACAACTTCTTCTTCAAGAGCAACCTCTGGCACACTTTGAGTGCTTGGAATGGAGTCTAGCACTCTTCTGAGGACTGACCCTACCATAGTAGTTGGAGGGGCAATCACTTGTAATTGCTCGACAGGTTCAAGGTGCTCAGGAGGAATATCCTCTATTCTGCTGCCTGCTGCTTCTTCTGCTGGTGCAGCTGCTGGTGCTTCTGCTGGTTCTGCTGCTGCTGTGCTTCTGCCCTAGTATCTACTTGCTCAATTGCCTCTTCTTGAACTGTTGTTGCTACTACTACTTGCTTGCTGGACCTCGTGGGCTTCGCCGATGATGGCTTCACCCTCACCACTGAAGTATTGGTCCAAACATCATTAACCATGAGAAACCACTTTTCTTCAGATTCCTACTACGAATTGTTTGCCTCATCTTTTCTGACACTGCTCCAGATAAATTGACTCTAAAATGTTGAAATACTTTGGTTAGCATGTAGGCATAAGGTAGAGAAACATTCAATTTGCTTTTCTTATCCCAGACCTGAGCATGAGCAAACTTCATTCGCTCCAAGATAACCTCTGCCATGTTTATATCCTGGTTTTGGATAGCCCAGAACATCATGTCTGAATCTTGCCTTTGTACAAGTTGAGAAAGTAGCACTTCTGGGGACCAGAATCTGACAAACTATAAAGTGCAGAAGGCGGTTGAAGGCGTTCATCTGGTTGATATCCAACTTCCCATCCTTAGGCTTAAACTTAGGACCAATAATCCCTAATCCCTTAGCCTGGGTGTCCACAATGTGAACCCCACTGTGACCGGTGGTGCAAACTCCAAATAGAGACTCCAAAAGAGCATATGTGATTCTAATCTGGGTTCCTTTGACAGATGATGTCAAGGACCCGTCTTTCTCAGTGTTCAAGCACACATAGAAAGCTTTGACGAGATCTGGGTAACTTACCTCTGATAGAGTTGCTATCTTTGACCACTTCATCTTTGCCATTGCTGCAACTACACTGCCCATTCCATTCTTCTGCAAATCTGCAACATCTACAGCCTTATTTCCACCCAGCTTTGTCTTCACTGAGGTAAATCTTTCTTGCTACTCTGCAGTGAGAAACTCAACTTTGTAGCCCCCGCGCTGCCGAAAACACCAGAAGAGGCCATGGAATTGAATGGGGAAAGTTTCTGGATGATTGGAAGGAGAGTGAAGCAGAAACCCTCAAGAAATTTCTCGCGGAAGGAGTTGGAACTTGAAATCTCAGAGAGTCGATGCCAGAGTCGATAGGGTATCGCCTCATGCAGATAGAGGGGATGAAGGTGGTATGTGAATCGTTGCCACACAGATTTCGGGATATAAGATTAAGGATAAAGTGACTTTTCGAAATTTGAGGCGCTATAAAGACAGAAAATGACAAATTGACTAGTTTGAGAGAGATAAAATCTTATAAAATAACGAACCGTCAAGGATATTAACAATCAGGCAATATTTGTGGAATTTTGCTTAAATTCAGGGAGAAAAAGTAATTGATATTCTGAAAATTATATTTCAGTTTTCATACAGATAAGTCTTTCACAATTTGCACATGCCTAGTTCCCTTCTAAGAGATGTAAATCTCTCTTCAGGTAGGCCTTTGTGAAGATATCTGTTAACTGGTTATTAGTATCAATGAAAGAAATTCTATGTTACCATTTGCTATATGATCACGAATGAAATGATTCTAACCTCAATGTGTTAGTTCTTGAGTGTTGTACTGAATTCTTGGTTAGATTTATTGCACTTGTGTTGTGTCACAATAGTAGAATTGTCTTGATCTGGAGTCCATAATCCTCAAGTTGTTGCTTAATCCACAGAGAGTTGTGTACAACAACTTCCAGCAGCCACGTACTCAGCTTCAGCTGTAGACAGTGCTACTGAATTTTTTGCTTCTTTGAGGACCACGAGATCAGACATCCTGTAAGAATTGACAACATCCACTAGTACTTTTCCTATCTACCTTGCATCCAGCGTAGTCAGTATCAGAATAACCTATTAAGTTGATTTCACATGACTTTGGATACCACAGACCTAAGTCATAAGTTCTAGTCAAATATCTAAAAATTCTCTTGACAGAAATTAAATGAGACTCTCTTAGGGTCTGCCTGATACCTAGTACCATGCAAACACTAAATAATATATCAGGTCTACTTACTTGCTGTTAAATAAAAGCAAAGAGCCTATCATACCTCTATAAAGTTTTTGATCTACTTTCTTACCATCTTTATCACTGTCTAATCTTGTTGATGTACTCATTGGTGTTGACAGTGGCTTGGCATTTTCAAAATCGAATTTCTTTAGCAGCTCTTTTGTGTATTTGGCTTGACAATATGTGAGCCTTCTTTCCTTATTTGATTTGCAATCCGAGGAAGTAGTTAAGCTCCCCCATCATGCTCATTTAAATTCTCCCTACATTAGCTTCTCAAATACTTGCAAAGAGATTCATCAGTAGATCTAAATATTATCATCAACATATATTTGAACAAGTAACACATTTTTGAGTTTAGACTTAATGAATAATGTGCTATCTACTTTTCCTCTAATAAAACCATGATCTAATAGAAATGCACTTAATCGTTCATACCATGCTCTAGGTGCTTGTTTTAAACCATATAAAGTTTTATGCAATTTAAATACATGATTCAGAAAATCCATGTCATCAAAACCAGACGGTTGTTCCACATAAGCTTCTTCTTTTATAAACCATTTAGAAATGTTGATTTCACATCTATTTGAAAGAGTTTTAAATTTAATGTATGCATAAGCAAGTAAAATTCTAATAGCCTCAAGTCTAGCTACTGGTGCATAGGTTTCATCGAAATCTATGCCTTCCTCTTGGGAATAGCCTTGAGCTACCAGTCTGGCCTTGTTTCTTATGATGACACCAGCTTCATCCATTTGTTTCTGAACACCTATTGGTGTCAATCACTGGATGATCTGATGGTCTAGGACCACATACATGGTTTCTCTTGAACTGATTCAGTTCATCTTGCTGGCTAAAATCCAGATTCATCAGTGAGAGCTTCATTGACTGTCCTAGGTTCTATTTGTGAAACAAAAGCTAGATAATCGCAAGGGATTACATTACCTCTTGTCCTTATCCCCACAATAGATCACCAATGATGTTGTCTAGAGGGTGATCTTTCTTATACCTCCATTCTTTTGGAAGATTATCATGAGATTTGTCCTTTTGTTGCAGGTCTTCTAAATGTGGATCTTCCTTGTCCTTAATGGATGTATCCTTTAATTCTTAGACAATTTTTCTGCATCATCAATATCACTATCTTCTTCCTCTTTCAAGGAAGAGTTAGTTTCATCAAAAATAATGTGCACTGATTGTTCAATTAACAAGGTACGCTTATTAATACTCTATATCCTTTAGTTTAGAGGCATACCCCATGAAGATACCTTCATCTGATTTAGCATCTAACTTACCGAGTCTCTTTTGCCGTTGTTGTGGATGAAACATGGACATCCAAAAGTCCTGAAATGACTGATCTTCGGCTTCTTCTCTTTGTATAGCTCATATGAAGTCTTCTTCAGGATTGGCCTGATCATGACTCGGTTGATGATATAACATGCTGTGTTAACTGCTTCAGCCCAAAAATATCTTGGCAAATCATATTCTGACAGCATTGTCCTTGCCATGTCCAATAGGGTTCTATTCTTCCTCTCAGCAACTCCATTTTGCTGTGGTGTCCTTGCGCTGAGAAATAATGCTTTATATCCTTGATCATCACAAAACTGAGTAAATCTCTCATATGGAATTCTCCTCCATGGTCTGATCGAATGTTGATAATACTATACTTCTTATCCTTCTGTACCTTCTTGCTGAAGCTTACAAAACTGTCAAAGTATCATCTTTGTGTTCTGGGAAAGAACCCATGTGAATCTGGAGTAATCATCTACTATAACAAACCCAAAATTCTTTCCTCCATGACTTGTGGTTCTCATTGGCCCAAATAAATCCATATGTAAGATTTCTAAGGGTTTTGAGGTTGTTAACATAGTATTTACTTGAAGGATGACTTGGTGTGCTTTCCTTTTGCACATGGCCCACAAACACCATCCATTCTTGTGCTAACTTGGGTAGGCCTTCCACCAAGCTTCTCTTGATCAACTTTTCTCATGCCATCCAGACTGCAGTGGCCCAATCTTCTGTGCCACAGTTCAGTTGACTGCTCTTTGCTTGCGGCCAGATAGATATTCTGATTTTTTAGTTCTTCTAGGTAAAAGTACGTTCTTTTCTTTTCTCTGTTGGCTTCAAAGATGACTGCACCATCCTTCATATGCTGCACTTTGATTCTTGAAATCTGATTTGATGTCCTTTGTCTCACAGCTGGCTGATACTGATAAGGTTGTGCTTCAGTCCTTTGACACATAACACATCTTTAATAACTTTTTTGCCTTTGCTGCTCACTGATCCACTGGCTATCACAGTCCCTTTTCCATTATCTCCATAGTGACTGTGCCTTCCTCAGCTTTGAGATGAGAAAATAGCTTCCTATTTCCTGACATGTGCCTTGAGCATCCACTGTCTAAATACCATTTTGATGCTCGAAGGTTTACCTGTAATGAAACACTAAGCTTTAGGTACCCAAGTTCTTTTGGGTCTGGTTGGTTAGTATCATCATTTTTCCTTTTGATTATCCATATTTTATACTTAGTTAGACATGATACTTTGATATGACCTAACTTGTTGCAATGGTTACAGCAAGACATCTTAGTTACCTTTTTAGTTGGAATGTGTTTAAATTTTGATTTATATGCTGTGTCTTGTTCAGCTAAAACTTTGGTGTTGGATATGTTTTAGGATGTATTATTTTTTCTTCATTGTCTGGAGGTGTGCATCCTAATCCATGTTTCTTTCTACCTGACCATCTAGCTCCCTTTAGTATAGTGATAGTTTTCCATTTTTGATTTATCTAATACTTAATATAGCTTTTCATTTTCTTCAGTTAGTGTGTTCTCCTCCTTTTTAAGTTCATATGGAGTTTCCTATTTTTCTATTTTCTATCTGTTCATTTTTATTTTTCAGATCTTCACATAACAAATCGTTTCTTTTTTTTAGTTCCATAATTTGTTTTTTCAATTTGCTCATTTTCAGATTTTAAATATGAGTTAGTATTTCTAAACATGCGATGTTTTTCTTACTTGTTTTTAGTATTTTACATACTTCTTTGTATTTACAATATAGTTCATTAAAAGCTTCTTCCAAATTATCAGAATCTGATTCATTGCATGAAGAAAGATGAGTCTGATATTACCTTTCTTCGATGTTGGCCATGAATGCCAGTTTGCTTCTTCTTCTTCTTCATTACTTGAGCTTGACTCACTGTCTGAGTCGCTACTGTTGTTCCAAGCTGCTGCCATAGCTTTCTTCTTATACCTTCTGAATTTCTTGGAACTATCTTCTTTCTGAATTCAGCTTTCTTGAGTTTCGGACATTCTGCCTTGATATGTCCCTGGCTTCTTGCATTCGTAGCAGATTGGTTCATTTTTCTTTGTATCTTTGACTTCAGACCTTTTGAAGTCTCTCCCTTTCTTAAAGTATCTTCTACCGACTGATATTTCTTTTCTTAGCTAATATTCTGTGAATCTTCTGGACACATTGCTTCTTCATCTTCACCGTTGTTCATGCTCTCTTGGCTATACGATTCTTCATTTGATTCATCTTCTTCTTCTGCCTTGAGTGCGTTGGAATGGCTTCTTTCTGCTAGAAGATTCTCCCAACCTTTTCATATTTATTTCATGGGCCATGAGGGACCCAATGAGGTTCTCTAATGACATTATCTTCAAGTCATTAGCCTCCTCTATTGCTGTAACCTTTGAGTCCATGAGGCAGGTAGGATCTGAGTATTTTCCTCACCATGTCTCCCATATGATAAGTCTTACCCAGACTAGCTAACCCATTAGTGATATCGGTGAATCTGTTTGTACATCTGAGTAATGGATTCTCCTTGCTGCATTTGGAACCTTTCGTACTGTGTTACCAGAATGTCTATTCTGGTTTCTTTAACCTTGTCAGTACCTTCATATGTATCCTTATCTTAGCTTCTCCCATTTTCCATAGCGGATCTGCAGGCTGATATGCGGTTGATCTCCTTCTTGCTAAAAGCACAACACAGGATGCTCTTGGCTTTACAGTTTAAAGAGATCTTCTCTTGTCATCTTCAGTCCACTTGTCCTTTTCGTTTGTGACTAGAAGATCGCCTTCTTCAACAATCGACCAGATTTGATAGTCGAGTCCTTGTAAGAAGAACTCCATTCTTGTCTTCCAGTATGTGTAGTCTCTTCATCATCGAACAGTGGTGGCCTGTTAACTGACTGACCTTCGAAGTGACCTAGGGCTGCCATTTGATCTTTTCCTCTTCAGATCGTTGGATCTTCTTCTTTGTCGAAGAGACTCGCTCTGATACCACTTGTTGCCCAGCTAGCAAGCCCAGAGGGGGGGGGGTGAATGGGATATTTAAAATTTTGATCACTTTAAAACCTGTCCACAAAAATGTTTACACTAACCACTTCGATGACTGTTAGTGTTAGTAAGATAGGATAGAAACCACAAGGCAATCAACCACACGACACAAGAAATTATCTTGGTTCGGATCTCCTCTCCACAGGTTCCTACGTCCAGTCCCTGAGTAATACCTCAGGATTTCACTACCCAAGGGTACAGTCCCCCTTAAGACACTTACACACCCAGCCGTAGCTGGTCTTCTCTTCACCGCCCGAAGAGGAATTACACCACCCTGAAAACCCCCAGGTCTTCCTTCTACACGAAGGGAAACAAACCCCTGGAAACCCCCAGGTCTTCCTTCAACACGAAGGGAACAACACAAAAAGTGTTCAAGAGACAGCCCCTAGATCAAGCTTAAAGACTAACACTCGATCTGAAGCACGACTGAGAGATAAGGTTCTATGATGAGGAACACTCTCATACACAGAAGCTCTCAAGACTAACACAATGAATGCAGAGAGCTAAGAGCTAGACAAGCAAAGGAGTGAGGCTTCGCTCTTTCAGATGCTCGCAGAAAGCTTGTAAAAGATTGTCGTGAGTGTTGTATCTGTTTCTGGAGCTTCAGTCTTCTATATATGTCTTCCATTTGAAAATTGAACGTTTAAGTTTCTGTTATCTCTAAGCTTTAGTTTACGTTTAACTGCATGGCACTGTAGAGCTTCTTGTTCAACAGTCTTTAGCTTTCCATGCACGTAAAACGAGAGAGGATCTTCTTTGATGTCCTTATCTTCCATATTGTCCAACGTTGTATTGGTGTGCTGTCAGAGACCTGTACGCATTAAATGCTAAAACAATAGACAGCTAGGCTGTCTCTCGTTGTCAGTCAACGTTAGAGTGATTTTTACGGCAATGGAAATTCCATTCTGTTCTTCTAAAAAGATGTTTACAGTATAAGCATGGAAATAGAAGATATCGTTTGCATGTAGTGCATTGATATGTTCAGTCATAGTAAATGCATGGATGTGAGAGAAAAGCGAGGGAAGACTTTGACTTTTCAACTATCTGAGAATAGGTTTGAATATCAAGTCGTTATAGACCATGAAATCGATATGAGCATAACTTATGAAACCGATGTGTGTATGAGTCGTTGTTCATGTGAATCGTTATACATCATAAACAAGTCGATGTACACACAAATCGTTATGCATAATAACCGAATCGTTGTAGAGACAAATTGTTATGATACTATCAGCAAATCGTTATGAACAAGTCGTTATAACCAAAACGTTATGAGCAAATCGTTGTTTCACTTACGAGTCGATATAGTGAACGATTCATTGTTTAATGTATCGAATCGTTACGGAGACCAAGTCGTTATGTAACTTAATGAATCGTTACAGTGAGTGAGTCGTTGTGTAACTTATCGAATCGTTATGAGACTTAACGGTCGTTGTGAGACCGAATCGTTGTGAGAGCAAATCGTTGTTCTCACTTAAGAAATCGTTGTGAGAACAATCGTTGTTCTCATTTAAGAAATCGATGCGATAACCAAATCGTTATGAGCTCGGAATCGATGTGCACACTTATCGAATCGTTCTGAGTGAAATTATTACGATCTATTAGCGAATCGTTATGAGAGGCAAATCGTTGCGATCTCTTAGCGAATCGTTATGAGAGGCAAATCGTTGCAATCTCTTAGCGAATCGTTATGAGAGGCAATCGTTGCGATCTCTTTGAATCGTTATGAGACAATTGTTGCGATCTTGAAGTCGACAAGATACTTATGAAATCGTTATGAGATAAAATCAAAACAAATTGGAATGACTTATGAAATCGTTAGAACCAAAAATCGTGTGGATGAGGAAATCGTTGTTCTGATCTTAAGAAAATCGTTGTAACAACTAGAAAATCGATAAGTACTTAGAAAAGTATATGCTTTGAACTTTAAATTGCTGGTATGAAGAATACTTACCAGTTTAGCTTGTTTGCTTTGTTAGATTTTCCTATGCTCAAATCTCATAGAAAATATGTTAGAGATGTACATTGTCTTAGTTTTGTTAATCACCAAATATATATGTAATTTATTTAAATTACATGGGGATAAACTGATCATCAGTATGAAGATGTGGCAAAAATTCTTTGATTGTTCCAAGTAGCCAACGAAGAGCAGTGTTAGCCAGCAGCACAGCGGAACCATCATTGTATTGGCAGATAGTAGAAGCACAAAATGTAGATGAACTTGGCCGATATTGTAAAGATGGAAGATGGCACCATAGATGATGATTGTGTGGTCTGGTTTAGGCACATGTTATATTTCCAAGTGAAGCTAGTGTGAAGCAGAAATGTTAGAAGAAGCACATCGATCCAGGTACACCATACACCCAGGAAGCACAAAGACGTATCAAGACTTGAACATGAAGAAAGAGATAGCGAAATTCATAGCAGGTTTCTAGTGTGCCAGCATGTTAAGGCAGAGCATCAAAGACCATGTGGTTTATTGCATCGTTACCTATACCGCAGTGGGTGGGATGACATAGCATGGACTTTGTTGTAGGTTTACCCAGGACGGCTTTCAGGTCACTGGTATTGGTGTCTTTGTTGACAGGTTGACAAAGTATGCAGGTTGCTAGCAGTAAGTATATCATGGCAGTGGATAGATTGGTGAGGTTGTATGTGGATAGAATTGTGTCGTTGCATGAAATTCCTATCACTATTGTTTCAGACAGGGATCCCAGGTTTACTTCTGATTTTTGGAGGAGCTTGCAGAGGGTTGTTGGTACACAGTTGAGGTATAGTCACATACCATCCCCAAACCGATGACAAATGGAGAGGACAATCCAGACTATTGAAGATATGCTACGAGCTTGCTGTTTGGTTTGGGGAGGGGATGGGAGCACCATTTAGGTATGGTTGAATTTGCCTACAACATAGTTTATCACACAAGCATCAGCATGACACCATATGAAAGCACTTTATGGAAGACTTGCAGAACACCATTGAATTGGCATGAAGTGGGTGAAAGGCAGGTAATGGGACCGGAATTGGTGCAACAGTGTGTAGAGATGGTCAAGTTCATTAAGGAGAAGCTTCAAACGGCACAAAGCATGCAAAAGAGTTATGCGGATACACGGCGTAGGCCCTACAGTTTAAAGTCGACGACTATGTGTTTTTAAGGGTTTCTCCACCAGGGTGTTTTGAGATTCATCAAGAAGGGCAATTTGAGTCCCAGGTACGTGGTCCGTTCCAGATTCTGGAAAGAATTGGTGAGATGACGTATAGGTTGGAGCTTCCAGTAGATTTCACCCGATGCCCACGATGTGTTCCATGTTTTCAATGCTAAGGAGATACATTTGGGATCCTTCTCAGATTGTTGCTACACGAGATGATTTGATGCCATATATATCCATGCCAGAGTATCTAGTGATAATTACAGGTCGTCGAACTCAAAGGTTAAGGAATAAAGACATTGAACTGGTAAAGATTAGAAGGGAAAACAGGCAGAGTGGAGAAGACACTTGGGAGTTGGCCGATGAGATGTACAAGATGTATCCATACTTGGTTTGAGTAAGCGTAAATTCTTTTAGGTGACAGTTCTATATATGTTGAACTATTGATTGCATTTATTCCTTTAATTTTGAGGACAAAATTTCTTTTAGGTGATAGTAATGTATATCATGAATGTTCGGATCATAGTTTACCAGGTTTAGGGCCAGTGTGTGGCCCATTGTATGAGTGTGTGTGTGTGTGTGAATGTGTGTTTATAGGTTGGTGTGGCAGGTTGGGAGGCTGGAGGGTTAGAAATTCCAGCCCAAATAGACCTCTGTCGGGTTCATTAAGAACACGACCAACATAGTTGTTGCGATTCTTATATGAACGCGACCACCTGCACCGTCGCGATTTGGAACTGCTTCTACATGAGTGCGGCTGCATGCGCGCTGCGTGGCACATGCAAGGGCGTCAGGGTTGAATCACGTCATCGGGGTACGTCGCGTTTCTGAACGCAACGGCCCAATACGTCGCGATTTAAACTGTGTATTTTGGCTTCTGCCCTAGGCCAAACAGTGCAGTTGCACTGTTCAGCTGAGGAGGTTTTGCTGAGGGATTTCTAGGTGATTTTTGCTATTTTGCTGTCCGTTCGGCGTGGTTCCTGCGCGAGGAGGTGCTTCGGAGCGCGGGGACGTCCGGACGGTGTTGGGTTTGCGTTTCTCTATTGGTAGGGGACTTTACCATGTTTTTTCTTGTCTGGACTGTATAGATTAGGGTTTGTGGATTTTGATTTGGAATCATGCAAGCATGATAGAGAGCATGTTTAGGGTTTTATATGAAGGTTTAATTCCTACTTTATCAGTCTGTACAATGGTGTGTGTGATTTCCGGAATGAAGTTTAGGGTTGATTTCTGCTGTTTGAAAGGCGATGGAACCAGTCGTCGCATTTTGTGAACACGACGACCTGGCCTGTCATGATTAGGCCTTAAAGCGAGGGGTTGGTCTGTCGCGATTCAAACATCGATTGGCAACCACTGTGTTGGACCGATTTGAATGTGGCCACCCGAGCTCTGGGGTTCTGTGGCCAGTCTATCTGGTTCTGTTTTGTTGTACATTGCTTGGGATGTGTTGGCTATGCAATATAGGGTCTAATGGGTTGTGTCGGATTACACCGTGGTTGATAACGATGGGTTTTACTTGGAAATGTGTGCATAGCGAGTTGGGTTTATAACGCCTTCTATGGTTACCTCTCCAGTCGGTTACCCTGGCACTGGGTGCTTGGGTTTTGTTCTGGTACGTTGAGTACCGTCAAGGTTTATGTCTTCTCCTGGACACCCTCACTCCTGAGTTTGAGTGTGTGTACGTCCGGCTGAGGGAAAGATGACAAGTGGCAGGACTCGTATTTGTGAGGGTGCTGTCGCTTGTAGCGCGCTCGTGGTTGGGGGACAGACACTAGTAGACGTACTGGTCCCCAGATAGTCCTTGTTTCCAATGCCTCACTTTAGGGAACTCGGGCCGGAGTCCCTAAAGGTGCCAGGCTTGGGGCCTGTAGCTGTGTGGTCTGCAGGAGTGGTGTTGGTTTGTCTCCACAGTTCTTGACCTTGTGAGGTGGAGCGGCAGCTGGACCTTCGTCCGTGGCTGCGAGGCTGAGAGGTAGACTTGTGTTGTTTTTGTCCGGTTCTGTGACTGGTGTCGCGAACCAGTTCTCGTGACTCGTGTGCTGCGTGCCTTTCTTTAGCTTGTACACTCATACGTGATTTACCGTTTATTTACTTACAGTTGTAATATCGTGCATAGGCAGTGATATATTTAATTGTTTACAGCTTTGCTTACTTGTTGTACATAGCTCTTCCGGCTTTTAGGGAGTTGCCCTACTGAGCTAGTGACTTGTGAGGCTCACCCCTTCTTCTTCCAGGTGAAGGAGAGCAGGAGGGTTCCCGTCCCTCTTCTAGTCCGGTCAGCACCATAGTGGAGTCCAGGCCTTCGACACCAGTAGAGTAATACTTCTACTTGTTGTGCCTTGGGGTTTGTCCCAGACTGTTGTATTTGTACTATGGCATTGGTATGGAACTGAATATGTACATTTCATGTGGATATGTGTGAGAAATGGAAACTTATATGTGTTCAACATGTTCTTTATATTTTTCACGGACATGTGTATATGATATCCCTTGCGAGGCTACGACTCGTTCGCGGGAGACGGAGTCGTATCAGACGTTATTGGTTAACGTCCTGAACGGCGAGGACCGTCACAGAGGATTTATTTAAAGGTCTTGTATTGTTTATTGCCTAATACAACTCTAACTCTCTCCAACTCTGAATTTTCCATATTTATCTAGTCTCCTAGCATAAATCTTCCTAATTGAGATAGGATGGGACTCCAATTTCGTGGCTAGCAAGTTAGGGTAGGGTTAATAGTCTATTTTGGATATATATGAGTCATATTAGTGATTTCTTGCCCCTTTTTAATTAGGAAATAATAGAGTTGAATTTTGTGTTTTTTCTTTTATTATGTCTTTTAAAACTGTTATTTTGGCCCAATAACTCTTATATGAACCATCTATTAAAGTCCATCACTTATTTTTGCTTAATGGGTTTTAATTATTTCACATTTCTTTATATTTTAAATTTATTTAAAAATAACGAGTTGCTACATATAAGTAACCGTAGAAGAGCTTTTGTAGTGAGTACAAGCACCACAAGAAAATGAAATAGTGACCTATAGTTTCAATCGCTATTCGGTCTCAATTCGTTTGCTGATGTAAACACGACCGAATAGAGACCAAAATTGTTGATGAAGATATAATGGTCACAATATTTGTGACCGAAAATATTCGATCACTATATCGAGATCGAATCACTCCAATCCTTATTCGGTCTCAGGTGGATGATCAAATCAAATAACGACTGATTTATTTCTGTCACTAATTCGGTCACTAATTTGTGACTGACATTGTGACCGAAATAATTCGATCGCAGATACATAGTTAGCAACCGAATCATTTGGTCGCAATTTCAGTCACAAATTAGTGACCGAATCTATGACTAAAAAATTTCGATCGCAATATTCTCAATTAGCGACCGAAGCATTTAGTCGTAATTCGATCACAAATTGGTGATTCGGTCGCTATCGGTTCCAAATTTCTATTTTTTAAATATATATAAAACTAAAAACATCTATTTTACAAACATAATACAAAATAAAAACCACACAATCACAACAATACATAAACGTGTAGAACAATAAAGAGAAATAAATTATGGATCCTCAGGGCCCACGTTCTCCTCGTCTCCTTCTACATCACTCGATGAAGGAACTTATAATAGGCATATAAGAATAAAATTAAATATAAATAAAATAAATTATTTATATTCTAAGAGTTTATTTTTTTCATATAAATTTACTCATTTTAAAACTAAACTAATTTAGTGATTGTGTATTTGAGCGTCAGTCTCAAATTGAAAGTCCGATTTAAACTCCGTCAGTTTTCACAAGTCATTCTCATCACCCCGGCTGTGCTGAAGTCTGATTTGATTTCTTTATCGTAAGCAAATTAACTAATATTTAATCCTAGTAAATCGAATTGAGAGTCTTCGTTCATAAGTCTAATGATATTACATGGTCAAATAAATTACTGTTTATAGATGCACCGACCATTAAATTAAACATTGATTGCACTTTTGTGCCAACAAGGCATTAATTCTTAAATATGTGTAAAAAAATTGTTAAAGGTCCATAGATAGATAATAAAGTCGGCGAATATTGCTATTTTTTGCAGCTAAGATTAAAAAAAGAACATCAAATCCCACCTCGAGCATTGCGGCTGCTACAATGGTGACACATGACAACCTTGGCCATAGGTTGATCCGGCACCTTGGGCCAAGGGTGATTCGACACCCTTGGACATGGGGTGACCTGGCCTCTGGCTCCAGCCTTTCTTGGCATGTGAGGGTCTTCTTGACTTAATTAGGCATCGTTTGGGAGTGTAGGTTTATGAGATTTCACTTCAAAATCTCTGACAGAAGCTATTCCCGTTTCAAATGAAACTGCAAGCATGGAATTTGGGCAAAGTGATTTTTAGGTTGAGGAGAGAGATGGACTCTTCAATTTTTTCTCTCTCCCCCCTCAAAAGCGCAAGCCTACCCGCTTCTGAAGGATAAAAACCGATTTTCACAAATAAAAAATGTTTGCTCCATTTAAAGTAGTACGGCAGTCTTTTAAAGCTATTACTTTCTTTAAAATAATGTTTGTTTATGCAGTAGAAGCGGGCTGCTTATATCTGTTTCCAAATGTTGCAACGAGCTGTATATGCCATGATGAAAATCTAACACCATTGTCAGAAACTTGTAGAATCTGGATTTTTAATTATGTAACTTTTTCATGGGCGATCCCAAACACTGCCTAGTCCGCTGTTGGTAGCTAGGATTTATTACACGGCTATAGGTCTTCGACTTATCGTACGACTACTGGAGCTTGGCCTATCACTTAGTTGTTGGTCTCTGGCTTGATGCTTGACTGTCGATCTTTGACATGGCCCATGGGCGTTGGTTTTTTTGGCTTTGGCAGTGATACAAGCCTCTGACTTGATGCAACATTGTGAGCCATTGGCTTCATGCAACAATATTTGTCTTTGACCTTGGAGTAGCTCATACCCTGGTGGTATATTTGAATGTAAGAGCAGAAGAGTAGTCCGTAAAAAGAAAGAGAGGTAGAAAAAACTGGGAAGAGACTAACATGGCAGGAGATGATGTGGCAAGTTTGCTGTTATGATAGGGAGGAGACATATGTTTGTAAATATGTTAGAACATAACATATTTAGATAAATAATCATTAAAATAAGTTTATGATACTTGTGCTATTTATTATTTTTGACAATATCAAGAGTAGATATGCCGGGTTATAATCAAGTTTGAAAGAGATGAACCTTGGCAGTCACCATCCCCATGGTTTCACTTCAGTCCATCAGATCTCAGAAAGGTATCCAAGAGAAAAGGGAAACTGTGCAAGATTCTCTTTGAACGCAAAACCATTTTTCTCAAAAGTTCTTTTCTTTTGTTTGGATAGCGTTCACATCTAAAAAATATGTACTGTTAAGAAGGAATATATGAACACACAATAGAGTATATATATACACACCTAGTTTTAAACCACCTCATCCATGGTTTAATTGGAAGACGCCAAAACCGGGGGGCAATAACACGAGTCCTCCTTCGGACTATGTCACAAGACTCACAGCAGTGGAAGGTAACAGAAGACTGGGTTCAACGATCCCTTTGGGCACTGCGTCATTCTACTGGGGGCCACAAGTTACCTCTTTTTTTTGACAAAGGGGGAGGGGGCGCACAAGTTACTGCACTCTGCAGGTAGTGAGTAATGCATCCTACTGTGCCCACCTTCTCCAACATTTCCGCAAGCTTTCTGTAAGCTCTTCGCCAGCACCCGTACTGTGTATGGCCCCCTCTCTCACCCTTACTAAATGAATCGTAGGAGCACCAACAGGCACCGAGGGTTTTATTTAATTTATCGTCGAGAAGTGCTTTGTGCACGTCATTTGCACGTCGGGACGCGCCAGGCGCGCCCGCCGCGCACCCACCACGCACGCGGGCACGATCACATGGCGCGGGGCGGGCGCGCCTGGTGCGTCCCAACTTGCAAATCACTTGGCATTTCCCTTTATCATCATAAGCTTAACAAATAAGGGGAAATTTAGAACAGGGATCCGCCTGTTTAGATGAGGATAAGCATGTACAAACTCAATGACATCAGAAGAGCAGTTTTTTCTTTAAGACAAGGAAGAAGTCACTTCAAGACAGCACTTTGTGCTAACCCAGTTGTCTGTAGCAACGAAATTATGAACTTAATAAATCTCCAAACTAAAGCCATGGTCCTTGTGCCAGGTACTGCAAGGAGAAAGAATATCTGCAATGAAATATGATACCACCCATCACATGACATCACATCACATGCTTGTTCACTGTCCAGTGTCCACACAGCAGCAGGAGACAGGCACTTTCACTCACGGGCAGTCAAGAGACCCCTAAGATTCTTTGTATCTCAGACAAAGGAGCTCCCCATGAAGTAGATCATAAACAAACTACATGTGAGGGGAGTCCAGAAAAAAAAAACCAACTGCAAAGGCCTAAGCTCAAAGATCATGGTTCTGCAATGTCCAAAGAAAGTGGAATTTAAATGTTATTTTGCTTAGAATCTTGTTTATGATATGCTAACATAGTTAGCTTCATGTGAGCATGTGGGGGCTGCCACATTGTCCCCATTATATAATTGTAACAGGGCACCAGTAAATACTAAAGTAATTGTAGTCAGAAAAATATTTGTAAATGACAAACATAAGTAGAATTAAGAAAATAGGCACGTACTTGTAAAGGAGAACCTTGATTCTGCTCCTAGCATCCATAACCAGAACCGCAGTTAGTGCCACCATGCCCACCACTCATCTCCTTTTGTCGCAATGCAAGAGGAAAAAGAAGGGGAAATGTAGCAAAAGGAACCGTAAACAGTATCATCACAGAATCAGACAAGTATATTAAACAAGTCTGGAGCTCCAATGCCACTACCCAGCTTCCGCCCACAATCACATCTTGTTTTGGCCCTCCAATCGGCATTGGCAACATGTCCCTTCCTCTTCCACCAATCCATCCTCTTTTTAGTTCCATCAGCCTCTCCACCACCACAACACAACCAAATGACCCTTCATTAAGAAAAAAAAAGGGAACTCAAAGCAACGAAACCAATCAAGCTATGTTGACAGATCCCCACTACCAACACCCCAAAGAAAGCAGTTAAGTAGCTCTTCTACCATCATGCTCAAGATGAACAAGCGAAGCATTCAACAAGCTAATCTTCCCAGCCTGCCAATGACATTTGAACACAGAAGCAGGGAAACAGCATTAGAAGTCTAGCGATTGTGACCCCGAAAACAAAGGGGCGCCCCGGTGTTAAGATAGCTATAGCTAGCCCTATTCCTCTATCCTTTGCTCTTCTGCTCCTAAAATTGTCAGTCTCAATGATGCACCACGTAGAAAAGGCGGAGGATTGAGACCTAGTAGCAGGAACCCAGTATACCCACTTCATTCTCCACCTTAGAACCAGGCAACATAGTTCACACACTTCAATTGCACTAAGATCATTAGAAACGACACCAATAATATAAAAAAACAAGACACCAATAATCAGTAAAAACAAATTAGAAAGAACCATATAAAAATCATTCCTCCCCTTGTGATTCTGAGGCACTGTGATTATCCATAAGAAGTGCTCAACACGATTGTGATCTCTCTCTCTTCTCTCTCTCTCTTGGGAGGGGGGAAGAAAGGAAATTGGGGGACTCAGAGATGGCATCCGAAGCAGTTACACGAGTTGGGGGTGAAGGAACAGAAGCCAAAGGGCCTGTTGGGTATGTTGCAGTTGATGGAATAGCAGCAGGGAGAAGGCAGGCAGAGGCCCCTCGGCCCCCCGCAGCAGGTGCACAGCGCGCATATCTGGAAGCTCCCCAGCCGCCTCCGGGTCTCGTTCAGCAAGAGCGACGACATCTTCGGCGCCGCCACTGGCCTCATCACCCACGACTCCTTCGGCTCGGCTCTCCCCAGCTGCTGCAGCTACAGGTAAAAAGACGGTATTACGACAGAAGACCAAAATTAGGAAGAACAAGAGGAAGAACGCCCACCGCACTCCCCGATTTAACCACAATAGACTGATCAGAAAGGAACTTTACGAAGGGAAGAAACAAGAACGGGAAACCCACATTATCAAAGCTTGCTCCACCGAGGGCAGGACCCAGAAGTAGCAGGAGAAAGAGGAGGAACTGAGAGAGCTCTCCCACTCCGCAAGACATATCTCCCTCTCCCCCAATTCTGAGCCACGAGCTTCAGAGACAATGTGGGGAGTCCACAGTGGGGGAGATGAGCATAGAGGAACCCCTTTTGCTGCAAAGTAAAGGGAAGGGGAATGGGAACAGACGGGAGGCAGGGAGGAGGGTCGGGATCGCAGGAACTGCAAACCGTGGAAAGGAAGGTGGAACTGGAAGGTTTCCCGTGTGAAAGAGCATATGGGGGTTTTTGACGGACATAGGAGCCGAAAAAGAGCACAGCACAAAAGTTTTTTTTTTTTTTAAACAAAAAAATGACAGAAACTTTTATATGTTTGATTATAGAGATGATAAGATGTAACTTAAAAATGAGATCAAGTCATTTTTGTGATTAACTAATTAACATATAATTATTTTCCTATGAAAATATATTTTATCCGTATCTTATCATCTCTGTAGGCTTGTCATATTTGGTAGTGGGCTTAGATCAGTGATTCGCTAATTCGGCATGGGATAAATCCCTTAAATCGACTAGTTTAGCAATCCGAGCTAGAGAGACTAGATTGCTTAACCAACGGTTATCTTTGCTTAGTAAATTTTAATATAGACTTTTTCGTCTCTTCTCATCTTTTACAATCCAATTAATCATAAGTAAAATTTTTTAGGTAATTATGCACAAATTATGCAGCATGATGACTTGCACAGCAAGTATTTACTTTTTTCTCACAGCAGTTTTAAGGGTCCGTTTGTTGCTTGTAAAATAGTTTTAGAGGGAAATATTTTTTCACGGAATAGCTTTTACGTGAAAATGAAACGTAATTGTCCATTTGGTTGTTAGGTAAATATTTTTACTGGTTATTTGTGTAAATAAAATATTTTTAAAAGTATAAAGTCAACAACATTAAATGCAAACTTTTACTAAAGAATTGGATGGAGGTGCATGAGATATTATGATCCACTCCAATGAGAGGAGGCCACAGTCTCCTAATGTACTATTCTCATTTTTTTATTTTTTTTATTTTTTATTTTTAATAATTTTTTAAATATAAAAAATATAAATATAAAAAATTTAGTGAAAATAAATAACTTGACAAGACAATTTAAATTAAGAGAAATAAATAAAAACATAACTTGAATGAATAGTGTCTATTATATTTTAATAAAAAGTAAAATTTAAAAAAACAAATACAAAATAATTAAATTTGACACAGATGACTTAAATGAAGAAAAAAAATTAAAAAACCACTTAATGAATAGTGTCAAAACAATTCATTAGATGAATAGTGTCTACATGGCCACCGTGTGCTGCGTGGAAAACGGCGTCCCGTTTTCACCGCGGATGTCGAAATCGGAAGTTTTCGGGATTATATTTTTTTCGATTTTGATTTTTAGAGAAACCAAATGAACTAAAAATATGTTTTCCTTGAAAAACTTTTTTCCTGAGAGTTTTCGGTTGAAACAAACTGACCCTAAATCGCCGATGACCGAAGGTTTTGCTAATCATGGGCCGCCCGGTCAAGCATTGAGGCCCTTAAGTGGGCCGTCGTCCTCTCCCCTCTTTCTTCCTCTCCTTTGCGGACTTGACCACTTCTTCCACGCTCTAAACATCGCCCCCACACTTCGGCAGTTCCGGACCGTG
>CM024754.1:122629840-122724406 GCA_014218235.1 Colocasia esculenta
TTATGAATGATGAGAGGTAAGAGGATCTTTCAAAGACAAGTTTTGAGACTCTAGTCCACACTGCAGTAGAGAGGAGCACCCGAACCCTAGTACTCTCTCTCTCTCTCTCTCTCTCTCTCCTCCTCTCTCTCTCTCTCTCTCTCCTCCTCTCTCTCTCTCTCTCTCTCTCTCTCCTCTCTCTCCTCCTCCTCCTTTGCTCCGATTAGTTTTGATTCCTTGACTTGAGCATCAGAGAATTTTTGTCCGAAACCACCTACCTCCTAACGATTCTTGTTGTTTGCATGTGTGAGGTGATGTTCTTTATATATAACAGATTTAAGAGTTTGTGGGGATCGGACAGTGGAAGCTCGGCAATTATTTTTGAGCTCTACAAAAAAGTTAACTTTATCTATATGTAGTTAATAGAAATCTTAAATATCGCTTCATTTATTGAGCTTACTACAAAAAGGGCTGTATAAGTCCAATCTTTAACCAAATAAATTTATTTCTGATCCCAAATTAAAGACATTTCCTTTACAAAGAGGACATGCAGTTCAAACGTTTCCGTGGGAATATGACATGGGTTATGTCAGAATCATACCGCTGCATTAGCTCAAAGCATGTTATTTACCCTTTCTTACCTTAAAAAAAAATAGAGAAACACTTATCAGTATGCCTTGCATGTCACATAGTCATTGATTAATCAAGCACATGCAATGTATTACATCGGCTAATGCACTAGCCAATCACAGTACGTGCATGCTCTGTATTGTGACTCGAGCATAATGCAATAAATATTTCTCCAAAAAAATAAGTCAATAATTTTTTCTTAAAAATTTACAGAAAATAAGCTGAAACTTAATTCCACCTCTCTCTCTTCTTTTTTTTTTTTTGATAGATGGAAAATTAAATTTTTCTCAAAGTTTTATTTAGAGTTCCTTAAGTCAAATGATATCTTTACTTCGTCATTGTCTGTCACACGAAGACTTACGACAAAGATTTAAGAGAATGTGAATGGGGTACTGTAATACCGCTGCATATCTTGGATAAGGAAAGCTCTTGCAAGACCCGAAAGTTTCCTGGGAATCCAAGTCACAACTTGACGTATCGGATCCTCGGCCGGGGTCGTCTTATTCGGTAGTCTGGCACATCTCGAACCACGCACATCAGCATCGAGCTGTGCGCTTGAATTCTCAGGAAGCTTCATGGTATAAAGATTTTTGGGGAATCCATTCCAAACAAAGAACGAACAGTAAGGATTCTGTGTAATTACAGTCATAATGGTGGATTCATCTCTTAATTTGGGATTCTGAAGCCACTCAAAATAATAACTAGGATTCTGTGGATGACGAACTTTGCCCGAATCAATCATTCCGTTCGATGCTGATGTCCCCAGTTAGCACCTTAAACAGGATAGAGTGCCCCCCACCCTCGCTTTCTGGCAAGTTAGAGAAGATGGTTATGGTTATAATTTAACATTTTAACATCTCATGTTACAGCATCATCTCTTATTGGAATGCCATACTGCCATCCTTTACTCTTGTTAGTATCCATAGTTGATATTTTGTATTCCCCAACTGGAGGGAGGGAGGGTAAAAGAGGCGGCACCGTGGAATACATGACTGCCCCTCTGGTGAGGATGGGTGCAAACGTCTGCAAGCAGGCACCAACTCAATGTTAAACTAGTCCGCCGGTTGGTACTATGTGCCATAAGTATCGATCCGACACGTGTCAAGATATTCGTGAGTCACAGCACCATTGATCTGTAGAGCTAAAAATTGGTTGATCGATAAGATAAAATCGGTCAACTGATTCATCTAGTGAACACTCCCAGATATCTAACAGATCAAAATCCAAAAATTGGTTGATCTATTTATATGAGGGTGAAAATTTGGTATTTAAATCTCATAATCTATTTAATTTTTAAAGAGAAATAAAAAAAAATTAATATTTTCGATCGATCAACCATATCAGAAAAAATTTGAGTCAGTAACAACCTTAACCCGCATATGCACACCATGCTTTTACGAAGGGAGAAGAAGATGGGGTAGGTTGGTAGGAAGACAGGGTCTGTCCTGCAGCAGAGCAAACAGCGATGGGGTGGGGCAGCTTCTTGTCTGCGTGCATAATAGTCCAGTGAACACCAAATCCCAGTCCCACCATCATCACAAGAACAAGGAACAGAAGAACTGCACCTTCTTCTCATCTCAGATCCACCTTGGAATTAGTCCCCCAGTTTATGGATTCAAGATGTTTGTTTTCAGAACACCACCCTGTTGATCCATCTAGCAGAGAAAGACTAAACACAAACACCTTCTTTAGTTATATTATAGAAGGGGAGAACCATCCCACTCTTTTCAGAAAGAGAAAAGTTTAGTGCACTTTTGTATTACACTTCAAGTGCAATATGACTAGATAAAAATCTATATGACACTACTCACATGGAGAGTGATAAAGTGACAACCCAATTGTGGATGCCATATGAATTATTGACTAGTCATATTACACTTAAAGTACAATACAAAAATATACTAAATCTTTCTCTTTCAGAAAAAGGGGTCGTGTCCAATTTGCGCGCACACACACATAACCCATCACACTACCAAACAAACACCTTTTTTTTTATTACCTTTCTATCTGCCTCTCTTGTGTTCACACTCCTTTGCACCCACACCCCATCATCTGAGATTCTTCCCCTGCCTGTTGCAACTCCTCCCCACCTGCCACTCACCATGTCTTCTACCTGCTCCATCTCCCCTACTCCCGTCCCCATCATCACCACCCCCACAAACCCACCTCAGGATGCTCCACCAGGAACCTTCCCATCTCCTCCTCATTCTCCTGCTTCCTCTGGTACTACTGTTGTTCGGAGGGGGACGCCCCTCCTCTGCACTGCAGCAGGAATGCAGCAGCCCCGCAGCAGCTTCTGCTGCTCCGCAAGTGAGGGCAGGCTACTGGCTTGCCCATTCCAGCCACTACTCCCCTCCCACCCAGATCAACACCTCGCTCTACACCCACGTTTACTACTCGGCGCTGCCGCTGGACGTGGGCAGCTTCCATGTCGCCCCCCCGCCGCCCGACCAGCTCCCCGTCCTCGCCGCCTTCTCCGCCACCCTCAAGAACAAGGACCCCTACCTCAAGACTCTCCTCTCCGTTTCATCCTCTGCGGACCAGCAGTCCAACTCCTCCTCCGCCTTCGCCGCCATGGCGGCAGTGCAACTAGCCGAGCCGGTTTCATCAACTCCACCATCGAACTAGCTAGAACGTACGGGTTTGACGGGTGGATCTAGCGTGGTTGTTCCCTTCGTCTCCATCCGACATGGCCAACCTGGGTTTCCTGCTGGCGGAATGGAGGGCCGCCATCGAGGAGGAGGCTAAGGTCTTCTCCCCACCGCTGCTCCTCACAGCCACGGTTACTTCTCTGCCCATCTGTTCGACGGCGCTTTCGACAATGTGGACTATCCAATTCAGGCCATCGGAAGCAGCCTCGACTGGGTCAATGCTCTCTGCTTTGGCTACCACAGCTCCGGCGACGTCACGGCCGCCGACGCTGCGCTCCATGATCTGCTGTCCCACCAGTCCACAAGCTACGGCATCTCCTCCTGGCTTGATGCAGGCCTCTCCCCCTGCAAGCTGGTGATGGGTATTCCTCTGTACGGGAGATCTTGGTTCCTCAAGAACAAGATGAAGAATGGGATGGGCGCCCAGGTGGTCGCCGCCGGTCCCAAGCAGAAGCTCAGCAACCAGACTGGGATCATGGCGTACTTTGAGATCGAGGAGTCCCTGGCAGACCCAGCTGCCCAGTTCACCTACGACGACCGGTCGGTGGCTTCGTATTTTCATACCGGAGACCTGTGGGTGAGCTTTGACAGCCCTGAGGTGGTGTCGGAGAAAATTGCGTATGCTTCGCAGATAGGGCTCCTTGGCTACTTCCTCTGGCCGATCAGTTTTGATAGCCGAAACTACACAATCTCACAGCAAGGTGAGCTTCCAGAGGTTTTTTCCGATTCCCGTGGCTGCAACCAAAGGAATAATTACTGACAAGTCTCTCCATGCAGCTTCAGATGCATTGCAGCAGAATTTTGCTTCTACGGGCAGAGAGGGCGACGGTGGCTATGAAGATGCCCTGACACCTGTTGAACTGCCACCACTAGATCTGGCCTCCATGAAATCGACAGCCATTGCCAATTCCATACAATATCTTTCAGCTGTTCATCTATGCAAATTGCATTCTTGTTACCTGTTTCTTCATTTTGCCCTGATGATTGTACAAGCAAATCTACTATACATAACGTAAAGAAAACGCCTTCCACCTTTTGCAACATCATCATTTGCAATGAGATGACATTGTAGAATAAAGTATACTGCCAGGAAAAAATATTTATTATGGCTTATCCTTTTGGTGTCTTTCTTGGGGCTAGTGTATGATTGCATATATTTGATGTTCATGTAAAGTTATACAACAGCAGCAGTCCTGTTACTACCAGTGAAGCTTAAAACTGGATGCCTGCATTAGAGGATGGGCTAAGTACGCACCCAATGTCAGAGCAGTAATTGTCAAGTAGGGTAATCGAATGAATTCCTTATAATAATCTTTGGGTAGCTTTTGGCGCCCATCAAGGATGGCTGCAAAAGGAACTATGCTTGTCCGTTCCTTCAATGTGTTGAAAGCTTCTCCATAGCGGATTGTCAGCCTCCTATCCCCATTCCAAACACCAAACAGGTGGTGTGCTATCAAACCAGCTGATGCTGCGATAGCTACGGAGTTCCCAATCCAGAGTGTATGTGCCAAGCACCAGATCACCTGCCCAACCATCTGGGGAAAGGAAAAAGAAGGTAGGTCATGTGCTCACCTACCATGGAAATAGGACCTGCAAGGTCTCTATGGAAAGAAACAAAAAACACTGCTTCTACAAGAGCAATCTACCTGTGGGTGCCTAGTAATTCTTGCAATTCCAGTTTCCCATAGATGCATCTTTGGCTTGTCCACAGCGGCCACTTCCAACAGGTTAAATGTGGAAGGATAGAGGAAGAAGAATGAGATGAAGGATGAGGCCCACACAAGTTGATGGACTCCAGGGACATCCTGGACCTGCCACAGCTGTGTGCCATCATAGCGGTGATTGATGAAATAGACCTGAAAAGAACCAGCCAGATCAGATTTACTTCTGATAAACACTAGTCATGTGCTCAATTATATCAGATTAGCTGAGCTAGGATCAATGAGAAAAAAAGTGGCAAAAGGCACAAGGAATGTAAGGTACACGGGCGTCTACAGGGTAATCAATGTGCAAAAAAACAAGACAAAAGGAATGCAAGAGGGAGAAATCTAGAGACACTTACAATAGTACTGACAGCTAATGGAAGGGAGATCCCTGCAAACAGAACACGGTATGCCCGTTCACCAATTAGCTTCTCACCAGCATCTCTCAGACTTGCCATTCCACTGTGAACTGTAGCGAAGATGAAAGTAAGAAGCAACATTGTGACCTGTATAGAAAATGAGAACAATGAGAATGCTTGTGAACAACCTAAAGAAAAATCAGCAAAGTGAGAACTCAGGAACATCACGGCTTATGAATTCATGGAAGCATTCAGGATTTACACAAGCACTCGAACATATACAGTAGTGATTAGAAGAGAGAACACTGGTTCTCACTTTTATAATCTAATCCACTGCAACTACAAAACGGTGTTTCCTGGGTTTCTCTTTCTGACGTATAAAGTTAGCGATCTAAAGCTCTACCTCAGAACTGGCCAATGAAATTTGTTTTTATCTCAGTACGAAAGGAAATGCTTGATTGTGTAACCGGAAATAAATGCTTGCAAAGTTTGGACTTGAAAGACATGTCCTGTGTTTTTAGACATAGGGCATTTCTACAAGATTCTGGAAACCCAGAAAGTCCAACTTCAAGGGACATATTCTGATATCACCGCTTGCTCCTGCATGGATTGATACAATGAGAAGGGGAGATGTCCATTTCCATTACTTTTACCAGAGAAATGGCATCTGCAAACCAAAAACAAGGTCCCATTTACAGCACAAAGGACCACAGTAAAATTAAAAGACCACAATCAAAGCCAAATTACTCATTCCTCCGTGGTTCTCCTTTACTCCTTGCACAAAAGCTGAAAAGATGAGCACCTAGCACTGTTTAAGTAACCGTGGACATGGTTTATCTTTTGAATAATATCTTAAGCTCAAAGAAGCAATTATGGTTAGCTAAAAACAAGTATGGGTGAAACATTATAACAAGAAAGCCAAGCTACACTGACGTATGCTCATAGAAAGCACATGAAAGGTGAATTTTAACTCTCCTAAACCACACAAAGTGGCCACCACTCTTCAAGAAATGCTTCTAGAACCAATGTTGGCAATTAGAGTATGTTAATGCGGTTTCCTTTTGCCAGTATTAACATGCTGATAGCTCAGATCCACAGACTACATTTTTCTAGTGCACCTCTCATTTCAAAAAACTTGTAAAACACCAAGAAAGAAGAGTAAGAACAAGCAATTAGGTGAACTGATTCTAGGCAAGACTGCAGTAGTACAAAGCAACCCCAATAAGTGCCAGCTCAGCATGCAGATCCAGATATCTTGGAAATTCAGCATTGTAGAACCCATTATTTCCCATCCCCTCATCTAACAAGTTAAAGAATTTGGGCATTTTTTAAGACATGGCTTCAATACATACTAAAACCAGCTAAATCTACACCTGCAAAGCCCGTACTTTATGACTTAACTGACTCATGTATAGACATCAGCTTATCTCTATGTGGAGTAAAAGTAGGGATAAGCCTGTTTGGACTGAGCCCGCATAGTTTATGAATTAGAGCATATCGGCATCAATTAATCCCTACTTTGGAAAGAAGAAACCGTATTTTTGTGGGACATGCTAGATTGATGAGGAGAAAGGAAAGCCCATCTTTGCCTCCCATCACTGGTGATGAACCAGATGCCTCTGCCTCCTGCCAACACCACCACCGTCAGCCATTGGTGTCTCCAGTGTCACCACTTCTTCCATTCCCCATCTTATCACTACTGGGAACCTGACAACCCCGGGGAGGTTAGTACATAATACCAGAAGTAAAAGATACTTAAATCTTGTAAAAACAACCTGAAGCAAAAATGATGGGGACCGTGACTCGTGACGGACGCAAAACGAGACTTCAGACATTCAGAGATGTATTGACATCAATTTTATTTTATTATGTACTTTTATTTTAGTGGAGTCTGATTTAGCCAGGTAGAATTAAATGTCTAATTTTATGGTAAGTGGGGCTTTCAGGGATCAGATATGAGGGTCTTTTGTCCTTTTTATTTTTGTTGCAATTTTGCTGTAACTTTAGGGGTATTAGGGTCTTTTGATGTTTGGGTAGGTGAGATGGGTCTGAAAACTTCTCACTTCTTTAAATATCTATGTACCCTCATCTGTTGAGGCATTGAATGCAAAGAAGAAAAAAAAGAGATGGTTTAGTATTCCCGCTCAGAGGGGCGCGCCCCTGTCCCCCCTCCTCCCTTCCTTCACCCCTTTCTCCGTCGACCCTCTCTCCTTCTCTCCCTCACGGCCTTCTTCCCCCTTCCCCGTCCCGCATCAACTGGTATCAGAGAACCCATGGTCCGGCCCTTCTCCTCGGTCATCGTCTTCTTCGGTTCGTCTGCCTCGCCTCCCCATGAAGCCAGCGCCCGACCTCAGCATCGCGCGGCCACCCCACGAGAGTTCCGCGCCGGCTCTCCCGCATCTGTTCCGCCATCGCCAGCCTCCTGTGGCCCACCTGCTCCGGTCCCCACGCCTCCGCTGCCTCCCTGCGAACCCCCACAGCACCAGCAGCACCCTGGCCAGCCCCCCTCGTCCGCGCGCGGTGCTACCTGCACGAATCCCCACCTCTCCGCCTCCCTTCCTCTCCTGCGCACACGCACACCCTGCCGGTTCTCTCTCCCACCGGTTCTCTCTCTCTCTCTCTCTCTCTCTCTCTCTCTGCAGCTTTCTCCCTCTCTCCCGCCGGTTCTCTCTCTCTCTCTTCTCTCCAATCTCTCTCTCCCTCTCCCGCAGACCCTCTCTCTCCCCCCCGTGGCGTTCCCTCTCTCCCGACGCCTTCTCTCTCTCCCCCGTGCCTTCCCACTCTCTCTCCACTGTCGCGCCCCCTCCCTCTCTATCACTCGCCCCCCCCCCTTCGACCTCTCTCTCTTCCCGTTTTCTCTCCCTCCCGAAGTCCACTCTCCCTCTCCCTCTCCTGCGCCATCTCTTTCTCTCCCTCGGTGTGTCCCCTCTCCCTTCCCCGCCGCGACGACCCCCCCCCTCTTCGGCCACTCTCTCTCCTCCCGTTTCCCTCCCTTCTCTCTCCCCCACACTGTCTCTCCCTTTCCGCGTCTGCCCTCTCCCCCTCGCCAGTGCAGCGATCGGCGGCTCCCCGCCGCCTTCCCCCTGCTCGCGACGCCATCGCAGGGCCGCGCAGGCTTCCCCCCTCCCCCCTCGCAGTCCAGCGTTCCCCCTCCCCGTGTGCTCTCCTCCTTCCCTGGAAACCCCCCTGCACCGGTTCCCCTCATCCCCGCACTCCCTTCACAGCCGCGCTCGCGGGCCCCGCGTCGTGCGTGCCGGGGTTCTCCATCTTGCGCCGCCACCGCGCCGGACCAGCCTCGCCACCGGCCTTCCCCTTCCGCGCTGGAGACCAGAAACCGCAGGATCGCGCCTACTCCGTCGCGCGGAGCACCCCGAGCCGCCGGACAGCCCCCCCCCCCCTCCGGTCCTCCATCGCGCCGAACTTCCATGGCTATTGACTGTGCCGGCCTCGTCGCGCCGGGCCCCTGGGACGGGTCCCGCTTTCCCCGCCTCTGCGCGCCCCGCCCCCTGTTCGCAGACCACGAACGCCGCGAGATCCTCACCCTGTGCGCCACTATCCAGAGGATGGTTGCTGAATGTTCGAGCGTGCGTTGGAAGCTATCTGAAGACCCCATTTGGATCAGTATCAAGAATGATCTTCGCGAGTTACGTGATATGTTTGCTACTGCACTACAAAAGACGGTTTATGAGACAGATCCCGCCTTGGATGTCAAGTGTGAAGAGCAGGAGCAAGTAGTGATCTATGAGCCCGACGCAACATTAGCCGACGAGCATGAAGTAGAGATGCGGGTATGGTCTAAGTTGCAGAACTTGCATAATGGTCAAGCGACGCCACAGAATATGTTGTCGGAGGCTTCGTCCTAGTGTCAGATAGTTGTGTTTGCACTGAGTCTGAGATAGATGACACTTGGAATCCTAAGTTGTTCTCCCTATCGGGTCTTCAGTCGATATCGTATTGTGTGTTCGCGGAAGATCATCCTGCTGGTTCACCTTCTACTGTCGTGGTTGACTTCGAGTTTACTCTCGAGGATTTTGATGTGGTGTGGCTAGATTTCTGTGAGGCATACTCTGGTCGACAATTCAAGATTTGTGATATTACGTTTTGTATGGTGTGTTTCACTCATGATCTTGTGTTTATCTTCCTCATACTTCGACACTTTAAAATTCGAGGGTGAATTTTTTCGAAGTGGGGGAGATTGACGGGGACCGTGACTCGTGAGGACGCGAAACGAGACTTCAGACGTTCAGAGATGTATTGACATCAATTTTATTTTATTATGTATTTTTATTTTAGTGGAGTCTGATTTAGCCAGGTAGAATTAAATGTCTAATTTTATGGTAAGTAGGGCTTTTAGGGATCAGATATGAGAGTCTTTTGTCCTTTTTGTTTTTGTTGCAATTTTGCTGTAACTTTAGGGGTATTAGGGTCTTTTGATGTTTGGGTAGGTGAGATGGGTCTGGAAACTTCTCACTTCTTTAAATATCTATGTACCCTCATCTGTTGAGGCATTGAATGCAAAGAAGAAAAAAAAAAAGATGGTTTAGTATTCCCGCTCAGAGGGGCGCGCCCCTGTCCCCCCTTCTCCCTCTCCCCCCTCCTCCCTTCCTTCACCCCTTTCTCCGTCGACCCTCTCTCCTTCTCTCCCTCACGGCCTTCTTCCCCCTTCCCCATCCCGCATCAAAAAATACCATCATTACCTATATTTATAAACTTTAATAATAACCAAGTTATTTACATGTCTTCATAGAACTTTACTGTGAACGAAGCTGCAAAAACCATTGTCTTCACAATCATATTGGCCAATACAAAAAACACACACAATTGGAAAACACAATTTTTGTTCGATATCTTAGCATCAAGGTTTCTCTCTTCCCACAGTAAACCATCATAAGCTTTGTCCTTGTCTGTTCAAATCAACTATGATTTGAACTAACAGAAATCCTTCTCTAAAACCCACCAGATGAACCCCATTGATGCTACATCTGCACTCCAAAATTAAATAAAGACCATATGTAAGGCGTCATCCTTCATGAAACTCATTGTTAACTGTTGCCATGGAGATATAACTCATTCATCTCTGTCCCGCAACCTCACAAAATAATGCACAAGTCAAACTCCTTACAATTTATTCTCGTTCCTACAGTGGTTACTGTGTAATTTGTTGTCAAGAAATATACTGTCCTCTAAAGTTTACCAAAACGGTTGGATCAAAGTTTTATCAATAATCAATAAATCCACAGATTTAGAAGCTTCATTTGGTTGCTTAACCTTTCATTTATCCACTTCACACATAGTTTAAATAAGTGAAGGACAACTTATGAACTAAGATCACAGTTTTACCAAGGATAGACAAACTACGACATTCCATAGCCAAACTCACTGAAGTAATAAAATAGGCAGGGGCATTTTGAAGAAGGAATGGAGAACCATGAAGCAGTTTCTCTTTCACGGCTGTGAAATCTAGGTGTCAATGGACACTATGAGGCATAGGTGCAGCGTATCTTCAAGAAATCTGTTATGCCAGGGGGGACATTAGGCCAACTGGGCAGAGAGACAAGCTTTCATATCCAAGAATCCAATGAAATAGAAAGAAAGTGAGAATCTTGGCAATAGGAACCTGAGCAACATTCATCACAGACTTATTGTAAAGTTAATACTTGGAGAGACATATTCTATATAACGAGCACTTACACTGCTAGCCAACTAATAGAGGGAGTTGATAGACAATTTAGGAGGAGATGGATGGGCTAATTTAGTCCAATCCTAAATGGTTAGAAAGTGTTCATCGCTGCTAACTCTAAAAGTAATGCAAGCTTAGATAACAAAGACTTTAAACTAACATTTGCTAGACATGATTATCATGTGAACTGCAGTCTTGAAGATGCAACCTTTAGTTTTGATTTGAGATATAGATTTTGCCAATGCAAATATCTTTTTCAAGAAGATAGAAGAACAACCAATGACCTTGGAAAAATGTCAAAGAAGAGTCAAATTAAACTTCTTCTCTCACTAAGAGGAATGGTATACTGATTATGAATAGAGTTCTCACCATTAAATTTCTCAGTTAGCAAAGATGTACGAAGAATTATGGGCCATGTTTCCACTGAATTTTAACTTGTGTGATGGACTTTGGAGTTTCTTCAAAAGTATCAGAATCCAGATGGGAGGAAGCACATCAAGCCAGATTATCAAGCTTTTGCCACATGCCCCATGTAATAGTCGATCTGTGCATGGAGGAAGAGCGGTGCACACGGTTCAAAAGAAAGTACAATATAGTAGAAAACGCATTTATTCTTCAGCTTTCTATCCATTACATGACTGAAATAGGTATGTTCTTCAGATACCAACGGAAAAATGGAAGGAGGTGGTGTTTTGTATAAACTGGTTACTTTAATTTTCTTTTCTCTGAAGTTTGAGCTGCGAGGAACCTCACCTCTCTTCCACGTCTTACCTTTTTACCTCCTCTATAAGCTTCTTAATAAAATCGCTGGTACAAACGACAACTTTTGTGTGTGTGTGTGTGGGGGGGGGGGGGGGGGGGGTGAAGGAAAAAAAAATACAAATTTCAGGTGCTTATCACGTAAAAAGGGGAATTCCTTTTTGTTATCCTCAAACAAGATCAAAGAGATCCACACGGCAAAACAAGGGAAAAGGGGTTGCACATGAAAACGTAAAAGCATGTTAAACTCCCACTGTGTAAACGTTGTCTAATTGTGTATCCAGTTACAAGAACTTTAGAACGGAAATGTGATCTTTCAAGGAATATTTCCTTTGGTCCGATTCCATGAAAACTTCAGAAGTGGAAGATGCCCAAAATTAGGACACTCTGCGGTCCTCCTTGTAAAGCTCAATCACAAAGACTATGTGAAGTTCAAAGCAAGCGAAAGCAGCAAAGCGAGCTCACCTCGGGGCTCTCGGATGTCCCAGAAACAGCGTTGATGAACGATGAGCCAAAACCCGTGGATGGGTCGATCCAGACAATGTTGAGCGCCAAGAGGACGGCCCCCAGGATGCCCGTAAAAAGCACCCACGATACAACACTCTGCTTTCCCAGCTCGAACGCCGCAGAGTCCTCCCCCACAGTGACAGCCTCTACTCCCTCCCCTCCATCATCCCCCTCTCTGATCGAAGCGCCGCCGGCGCGAACCCTCGTAGACAGCGACGGCGGCCGGCGCAAATCAGCGGCCCGGAGCCACTGGAGGTTGACGAGATGCGGGTCCGGCCTCAACTGTCCCGAGGAGCGGGGAAGATGAGAAGGGAGACCCAGAGGGAGCGGACGGTGGACCCGGCAGCCGGAGGCAGGGAGTAGAGTTGGTGGACCTGATACCAGGGAAGAGAGCGCCATTGAAGCAGCAAGCATCGAAGGAAGCAGAGGAAAAGAGAGGTATTTGTCGATGGAGTGCGAGAGAGAAAGAGAGAGGAAAGATGCTTTTGGACGTATGCTCGGAGGAGCAAGGATGCTTTGGAGGGGGAGCTTTGGACGATGGTGGTCTGCTGCTTTGGAGGGGAGGGGAGGGGAGGGGAGGGAGCAGCAGCAGAGCGAGCGATGGCTGGGAGGAGGGTGGTGGATAGCTACCGGTGGGTGCGGGAAGCGGCGAGTGCCGATGGGGCCCCTTGCCCATAAACTTCTTTAAAAAAAGACTTTTTGAGTACACCAATAAACGTCCCCCCAAGAGAAAGGGCATTATAACCCCAAAAATAGTAATGATTGTAGAGGAGAAGGTGAAGACATGCACACATCTTATAAAAATATTTCTCAAAATGAAAATTCTTGGGAACTTTATACGCTCATATGCAAAGAGTCCCCATATGCTCAACATAAAATTATGGGGTTTTTGTTATATAGTAATTATTCAAAAGGGAATAGACTAGATAGTTTTGAATCTGATGTCAATTTAATGATCGATCATGCATCGTGTTGAGTAGTAATGGCAGTAATTCTCCATGGAGACAGCTATGGAGTGCATAAGTTTCTATGTGTAGGTATTGAACGGTAATAATTGATGATATTATCTTGACATACGAAGAAAAAAAACTAAAATGGTAGTTTATTATTTTGAGTTTAATGACGGAGATCTAGATTATTTCTTTGATTTTAAGATTTTTATCTAATTATGTGACAATGTTATACATCTAGTTGTTTCCTCACACCAACACTCATGGTGCACGTGTGTTGCACATGTGCATGTGTACGACTTTAACGTCTATAACTAGTGAAGAGGATCGTTCTCAAATTGGGTTGCAAATTGTCAGATGATATTTGGGATGAGAAACTCTAAGTACTATTCTCTCTTTGGATTCTACAGAGGAAAACAAAAGATCAAGAGTTCAAGATCGGAGAACTTAGAGAAAACCCTCCAATACCTAAATCAATAAGAGGCAAAAATGTAAGATAAGAGAGCGAGAGGATTCAAGATCGCTCTTCACCATTTGTGTTAAAAAAATTATACTTGATTAGGAGGGATCCCTAGGAATTATATAGATGCTTATCTTCCCAACGGTTCTACAAGATTTGATAGACGATCAAGTTGGACTAGGGAACGTAACTCCAAGAGGAGTGACCATTTACTCTTATCTTGATCCTCCGACATTCTCCGTAATATTTGTCTTTTAATGGGATCTGCCATCTATATCTTCAGGTAGGAGTCTTGGTTGATTTGATCTCTTCTTGGTCATATGAATAATCCACAAGATTGATCCTCTGTACTACATAAGCTAAACGTCTCTATTGTCAAGAGTTGTCGAACTAAGGGCCTTCTTGAGCTAGAATGGATCTTCAGGTTATGGTTTGACCGATCTGAAGGTTTGTCGAGCTTCATTCCTATCTTAGCACGTTTCAAAGATACTGCTTTGGTTGTTATCCACTTGCCTAAGATATCCCCTTAAGGACTCCTATCGCGCCAAGGGGTCCTATCCTATGGGTGGTAATATGGGGCTTAATTGTGCTTCTTGGGCCCTTCTTACCATCTAGGCTCTCATTAGGGGGGTGACATTGTGATTAATGGGCTATCATCTATTGGGCCAAGTTCAACAAATGGGCTTTACGATTTGAGCTGAAGGGTCGAGATTTTCTTCTCCATTTGCCCCCTTCTCCCAAGCTAAAAGTAGTTAGCTCAGAGAATATGCTTTTTTTTTTGTAAATACAAGGGTTGGGCTTTCTCAGTTTATATGCCACTCAATGGCACACTCTATGGAGGCATATCACTTTGTGGCTTTAATGGCACCACTTCTCGAAGGTAGAGGTGATGATATCATGCACCTCCCCCTTTACATTTTACCTGCAAGATATTTGCGGCCTCTTCCACATGGACACTGCCATTTCCTTGCATTTTTATCAAGACATCTAAGGCAATGATCACATATTTCATGCCTCGATCCTGTTGCTTGCTTCTTTAGCTTGTGGGGACTTTTAGGTTTCCGAGAAGGTGGGTTTTTCAAAAGATGAAACTCTCTTAATGTTTTGCGAGTGTAAGTACCATGCTCAGATCATCAAAGGTTGCCTTCTATGTTCAAACTATCCTCATCTTTAGAGCTTCCTCTCACCATTTCTTGCCCTAACCTTTACGTCAACATTGTCGTCTCCTATGATCTAGCCAGAGATCTCGATGAGTCTTATTTATGCTTTAGGTGAGCTAAGCGTGAGATAATGCTTTTACGCTTGGAGATGTTGCCTTAGTGATGACAGAGGTTGTTCGATCTCTTCCTTCTCCTACTCCTTCTTCAAGCTCATCTTCCACATTTTCTCCCACTTCCATTGTTGACCAAGAAGCTTCTTCTCACAGTGGTGAGATGGATCAGAGGTCTGAAACTGCTTCCATTCTTTCCTGCTATGATGTCCATAGAAAATTTACTATAGATGACATTGAGGAACTCCTTTTTGTCTTTTGTGTCCCTTTGGAGCACCATTTCCTCCCAACTTCATCGGGTGAACTTAGTGTTGGCCTACGACAACACAATAGAAGGGGGGGGGGAGGGGTTGAATCAATGCTGCAAAATTACCGCTTAAAAATAAAACATTTGGCGTGGAAGTGTTAGTTAGAGATTAAGCGAAGTTAATAAGATAGGTAGTAATCAAATAAGGCAATCATACAAAGGACACAAAGATTTATCCTGGTTTGGCACCTCTCTTAATAAGAGCCCTACGTCTAATCTCTAAGTAGACTCTGGGATTTTACTAATAGGGGGTACAGTCTCCCCAAAGTGTTGGATCGATGGCGGTAGTGTTTTTCACCTAGAGGGGGGTGAATATATGTTTTTCGTTGCGGAAGCTAATTCTAAAGGCACTAACACACGTTAGTTATGTTAGTGTAAACAAACCATAACAGAGACAAGAGAATTTTATCATGATTCAGATCTTCCCTCCAATAGAAGTCTTACGTCCAGTCCCCAAGCCAATAGCTTAGGATTTCACTATCTTTTTTAAAGGTACAACACCCCAGTTTTTAGCTGATCTTCCCTTCAACACTAGGGAAAAGACAACCCGCTAGATACACTATCATTCCCTTCTACAAAGGAGAAACAAACACCAAAACCACTTTGGCCTTCCCTCTTCTAGAGGGGTTCACACCCTGCTCAGCAGGTCTTCCCTTCTACAAGGGGTATTATCATGCCCCGATGCGGAATATCGAAACGTGAGATAGCTGCAAGTAAGCGAGTATAGAGCGTATAATATACATCAAATATTAGACAATTGAATAACACTAAATTAAATATATTTTATTGATAATTCAACTAATGTCTATTATAACCACTAATCTAGAGCTATTACTTAGGGCCCAATTGACATCATTTTATTGAAGAAAAAGTAAGATACTAAATTAAGAATTCTAACATAATGCTAATACGCCAGGGCACTCTTGCATCACTCCTGGTCATCCCCTTCCTCGTGAGCGTAGATATCTTCCTCAGTCTCACCTAAGAACACATATCAAATAACGCAGGGTGAGCGATAACGCCCAGTAGGACTTAATTACATGGTCAGACATGCTTTAAGTGATTAATATATTAAAGAGCAGAGTAACTAATGATAGAGAAAGAGTCAAGTAACGTCAAGCAAGTAATGTCGAGCAAGTAATAACACAATAGCGTGATTCAAATAGCACAAGTACCAAGTATAGCATAGAGAGCATGATGGCTATAACACGAATAGCACAATATTATACATGATAACACATAGCACAATGAGTCGACTATAGCATAGCACTTTGATTGTCATTAGATAGTCGAGATAGATAACACTTGAGTGTAATGCCAAACACTCTGGTCAATTAACTCTCGCATGCACTAGCACTTTTGGGCGCACCTCCGAAGATCAGACTGGGCCCATTTTATATTATCAAGCATTAGTCATGTTTGTTATCTTTAGACAATCAGTCAAATGGCCATAGAGAGTACTACGAATAGATGAGAATATTTGAAGAATAGATGAGAGTATAGAGAGAACGTGAATAGAGTATAGATGAGAACTACGGTTCATATGCATAAAATGACATTAAAATAGCGATAGTAACGGTTGCACAACACGCACAGTTGTGTGCTGGCAGTCTGATAGAATCACTAACCATCTGCTGGCAGTGCTATGAACACCGTCCAGAAGTCTAGTGTGACCTCAAGGAGAGAGAGAACTCTAAGGCCGTTGGATCATGTCGATCCCTAAGGGTAAATAAGTATTGATGTACAACCAGCTCGTTGGCCATAGGCGTACGCCGTAGCCAAAGAATCTTACGCAGGCCTTGAATAAGGATTACCTAGTTCGAATAAGAGTCTTCCTAAACAGAGAGTCCATCCAGGTCAAGAAAAGTGTGTATAGAAAATATTTGTCCATCTTGCCTTGAGTGCTCAAGGGCAGAGGAGCATCGATAACGGTATCCAAAACACGAGAGAAACGAAGACAAATCCATTATTAAAAAATGGGGTAAAGATGTACAATTATTGAAGTAAATTACCAGATGTATTATGAAATATCTTAACACTATGGCAAGTCATATTGGATGGTTTCTAATGTGTGCATGTGATAGAGAAATCATGGATATGAGAGCATCAAGTGTATGACTTTTAATAAAATCTTTACATGTTCATGATTAGATAACCTCTTTTACTGCGTTTTAGAGTTAATATGAAGTATAGACACAGTAACTAGACAAGAACAAGATAAACTAGGGGTTTATGCACAAAAGTCTAGAACACGACGTACCCTTTTGAAGGAACGTGACAGGGTCGGTTAAGATCGCGACAGAGGCTTTAAAGGAACGCGACAGGGCTTCTAGGACAACGTGCAGAATGCGACGCAGGGCCCCGTCATGTTAAGAACGCGACGTGATACCTAGTCACGACCTAGTTGAGAACGTAACCTATCAGGCCATCGCGTTCTCAGGGTCTCTGCCCGATCCCAATTGGAAAATCAGAACACCTTCGATTGCAGTCCAATCTTCCAAGGGTTTAACACAGGGACTTTTAAAAATAGAAATCTCGATGGATACTTGATGTAAAATCATGAGACCAATTTTAAACGAAACTAGACTTGCAGAGGTATAAACAACAAGGAGTGATTTGAATATTATCATGGTATCAACATGTTATGATCAGGTTCTTTCATGATGAACCACAAATATGACACAATGATGAAAAGAGATTTAATTCGAAAATGTACTTGATAGGAATTGGGAAAAAGTATATCAACAGGTTCTAGACATCATGTGATATGTATAGTAAAAGTTTCATGGCACAAGATAAAGTATAAACATGGATTTAAAGAGAACATGATGGTTCAGGTACATATTCTTAACAGAACTTTAAACATGAAATTAACAAGATAGACACGATAGAAATTGGGAAAAATAGAGGACTTTTGTTCCTGAGATCAAGAACAACATATAGACGAGTTTAATTGAGTTTTGCTTGTGAGATTGCCTATCTTTGGACGAGTTAAACTTCTAGGGTTATGAATGTCAAGAACACTTGAAGCTCTCCTTCCAAGCCTTCTCCTCTATGAATTCCTCTTCCATTGGCCTCCTTCCCACTCCAAGAGATCTCAGATGAACATTAGGGTCGGCCATGGGGGTTTGAGGGTGTAATATCTTGTACGTTCGGATCGTAGTTTACCAGGTTTAGGGGCAGTGTGTGGCCCATTGTATGAGTGTGTGTGTGTGTGTGTGAATGTGTGTTTACAGGTTGGTGTGGCAGGTTGGGAGGCTGGAGGGTTGGAAATTCCAACCCAAACAGACCTCTGCTGGGTTCATTAAGAACGCGACCAACACAGTCGTCGCAATTCTTATATGAACGCAAAAACCTGCACCGTTGTGATTTGGAACTGCTTCTATGTGAGAGCGGATGCATGCGCGCCACGTGGTGCATGCAGGGGAGTCAGGGCTGAATCGCGTCGTTGGGGTACGTCGCGTTTCTAAACGCGACGGCCCAATACGTCGCAGTTTAAACTCTATGTATTTTGGGCTTCTGCCCTAGGATGAACAGTGCAGTTGCATGTTCAACTAGAGGAGGTTTTGCTGAGGGATTTCTGGGCGATTTCTGCTGTTTTGGTGTCTGTTCAACATGGTTCCGCCGCGAGTAGGTGCTTCGGAGTGCGGGGAATGTCCGGACGGTGTTGGGTTTGCGTTTCCTCTGTTGATAGGGGAACTTTACCCTGTTTTCTCTTGTCTGGACTATATAGATTAGGGTTTGTGGATTTTGATTTGGAAATCATGCAAGCATGAAAGAGAGTATGTTTAGGGTTTTATATGAAGGTTTAATTCCTACTTTATCAGTCCGTACAATGGTGTGGCATGATTTCCTAAATGATAGTTTAGGGTTGGTTTCTGCTGTCTGAAAGGCGACGGAACCAGTTGTCGCATTTTGTGAACGCGACGACCTGGCCCGTCGCGATTCAGGCCTTAAGGTGACGGGTTGGTCCATCGTGATTCAAACACTGATTGGCGACCACTGTGTTGGATGCGATTTAGAATGTGGCCACCCGAGCTCTGGGGTTCTGTGGCCAGTCTGACTGGTTTCTGTTGTACATTGCTTGGGCTGTGTTGGCTATGCAATGTAGGGTCTGTATGGGTTGTGTCGGATTACACTGTGGTTGATAACGATGGGTTTTGTTTGGAAATGTGTGCATAGCGAGTTGGGTTGTAACGCCTTCCGTGGTTACCTCTCCAGTCAGTTACCCAGGCACTGGGTGCTCGGGTTTTGTTCCGGTATGGTGAGTACCGTCAAGGTTTGTGTCGTCTTCCTAGACACCATCACTCCTAAGTTTGAGTTGTACATCCGGCTAAGGGAAAGACAATAGGGGGCAGCGACTCATGTTTTGTGGGGTGTGCGGTCGCTTGTAGCACGCTCGTGGTTTGGAGACGGACACCAGTAGACGTACTGTGTTGCCCAGTTGACGAGCCCAGAGGGGGGGTGAATGGGTCTTTTTAAGTTTAATCTAGGAGATACCTGTAACCAAAAACAATCACACAAACGATCTTTGAACTACGTTAGCTACAGTTAGTTTAAATAACAATCACGCGCGGAATACAAACACACAACACAAGGATTATCCTGGTTCGGACTTCCTTTCCTTAGGAGTCCTACGTCCAGTCCCTGAGCAACAACTCAGGATTTCACTAACTAGGGAACAGTCCCCCTAAGGACGCTACAACACCCAGCTCAGCTGGTCTTCCTTCCCACTCGAAGGGAACAACACCCTGGATGCCACCAGGTCTTCCTTTACAACCGAAGGGAGCAACACCCTGGATACCACCAGGTCTTCCTTCACACCCGAAGGGAACCACACAGAGAAGATTAAAATGACTTTCACGCCCCTAGATCCAGCTTTTGATAAGAGAGGATCTGAAGCAACTAGAACTGAGAGCGAAGAGATTATGAACAATTTACACTCTCAGAACTGAACAGGCTCTCTCAAGATTTTCACAAAACTAGTGGAGAGCAAGAGAGCAAAAAGGCTAAAACAAAGTGAAGGATCTTGGCTCTCGATTTTCTTCAGAAGAATTTGAAAAAGTCTCTGGATCGATAATTCTTCTATTCTTCTGTCTTGTATATATATATATCTTCAATTTGAAATCTAGTCGTTGAAGAGACGTTGTCTCTCTTTTGAGTAGTCGTTAGACTGACTGACATCTAGAGTCTTGGAAGCTTCTGTCACAGTCTTTTGATCACTTGAGCACGCAAAGGGATAAGATCCTCAAAAGATATCCGTTGGCTTCTATTTGTCTAACGTTGTACCATGAAGTTACATCAAAGGTCTGCACAGATGTCAAACTCAAATAGCAGACAGATAGGTTGTCTCTGATATCAGTCAACGTCAGCAGCAATAGTCAAGAAAATAGTAATGCCAACTGGCTTAAGTTTAAAGGACGTTATCAGAGTAGCACGATAAATGATGATATAGTCTGCATGCATGTAGAGATACGTTCAGATCTCATAAATGCAAAAGCGTTAGAGAGATGTCTACGTGGCTTTTGACTGGTCAATGCTTTAAGATGAATAGATATTAAGATATGAAATTGATGACTGTATGACTTATGAAATCGTTATGAGTCATAGCAAATCGCTCTATAATAGAGGATATAAGAAATCGTTATGAATCATGACAAGTCATTTTGATTCTGAAGAAATCGATGTGAACACTTATCGAATCGTTATGAAAGGCAAGTCGTTATGACAATACAGAAATCGTTATAAAGCTCTTAATAAATCGTTGCACAAAGCAAGTCGTTATGAATACTTATCGAGTCGTTATGAGCTCTGAAGAAATCGTTGCGCAAAGCAAGTCGTTATGGATCCTAAAGAAATCGTTATGGCTTGCAAGTCGTTACGAGTTTCAAAGAAATCGTTATGAGAAATAAAGAAATCGTTATGACTAGCAAGTCGTTATGAGTTTCAAAGAAATCGTTATGAGAACTAAAGAAATCGTTATGACTAGCAAGTCGTTACGAGTTTCAATGAAATCGTTACGAGAACTAAAGAAATCGTTACAACAAAGCAAGTCGTTGCGAGTTCTAAGAAATCGTTATGATAACTTATGAAGTCGTTACAACAGGCAAGTCGTTGCGAGTTCTAAAGAAATCGTTATGATATCGACTTGCTTGAAACAATGTGACTTTTCAGTCTTATAAAAATCGTTATGAACTTCAACAGAAATCGATATGGACTTAGAGAAATCTCATGTAGAAAAGATTTAAAGCTTCAGAGTAGTGATGCATACCTTTATTGGCTTGTTTGACTTCGGTATTTTTCCTATACTTAAGACTTATGAAATATTCAGCAGATAATATTGATAAATTCTTGTTTGGTTTTGTTATCATCAAAATATGTATATTATATAATTAAATAAAATTGCATGGGGCAGCTGATCCATCATACTGGTCCCCAGCTAGTCTTGTTTCCAATGCCTCACTTTAGGGAGCCCGGGCGGAGTCCCTAAAGGTGCCATGCTTGGGCCTGCAGCTGTGTGGTTTGTAGGAGTGGTGTTGGTTTGTCTCCACATTCTTGACCTTGTTGAGGTGGAGCAACAGCTAGACCTTCATCCTTGGCTGTGAGGTTGAGAGGTAGACTTGTGTTGTTTATCTGGGTCTGTGGCTGATGTCGTGAACCAATTCTCGTGACTCGTGTGTGGCGTGCCTTCTTTAGCTTGTACACTCGTACGTGATTTGCCGTTTATTTACTTACAGTTGTAATATCGTGCATAGGCAGTGATATATTAAAATTTTACAACTTTGCTTACTTACTTGTTGTACATAGCTCTTCCGACTTTTGGAGAGTTGCCCTACTGAGCCAGTGACTTGTGAGGCTCACCCCTTCTTCTTCCCGTTGAAGGAGAGCAGGAGGGTTCCCATCCCTCTTCTAGTTCTGATCAGCACCGTAGTGGAGTCGGGCTTTCGACACCAGCAGAGTATACTTCTACTTGTTGTGCCTTGAGGGTTTGTCCCAGCCGTTGTATTTTGTACTATGACTTTGGTATGCAACTGAATATGTACATTTCATGTGGATATGTGTGAGAAATGAAAACTTATATGTTCAACGTGTTCTTTTATATTTTCACAGACATGTGTAATGATATCCCTTGCAAGGCTATGGCTCGTTCGCGGGAGACGGAGTCGTGTCGGGCACATTATTGGGTTAACATGCCTGAATGGAGAGGACCGTCATAGTTGGTATCAGAGCAAGGTCTGTATAAATATGAAGGAACCAGAAATGTACATAGTCTGTTCTCTACTATAGTCTACTGCTGGTAGTTGGCCCTATTTTCATAATGATATGTTTGTGTGTTGTGTGGATTGGAATGTTGTATGTGCAGGTTTATAAATGGCTGATAGGAGAGATTGGGGAGGTGGTGGTGATGAGCCAGAGGAGACCACACATCAGATGATAAAAAGGCTATGGGAAAGCATCACACAGATTCGGACACGGTTGGACCAGCAGCCCCCAGTTCAGCCATCGGTTACAACACCACCAGTGGGGGAGGAGACAGTACTGGTACCGCTAGTACCACCCTTTGGAGTTAAGGTACACCTGTAGTACCTTTACCTCTAGTTGTAAGCTATCTAGTGTGGAGGAGTCCATGGTACTAGTGGAGAGGTTTCTACATTTGCAGCCACCTACATACTCGGGAGGTCCGAATCCAGATACACCTGAACACATTGGGTGCATAAGATAGAAAGGGTATTTGTGACAATGAGGTGTCCACAAGCTGATAGAGTGATCTTGGCTACTTATCAGTTGAGGGGATTTGCACAAGAGTGGTGGAGACTCAAGATGCAAACCATGTTTGTAGGACGAGCGAGGATACATCACATGGCCAGAGTTTTCTTGAAGTATTCAACAACACATTCTTTCCAGTACAAATTCAGCAAGCTAAGAGGGAGCAATTAGGACACTACAACAAGGAATTTGTCGGTGTTGGAGTATCAATGAGATTCATGGCCTTGAGCAGGTATGCACCTTATGTGGTAAGTAACATTGCTATGATGGTTGAGTACTTTATCCGAGGGTTGAGGCCGGAGTTGCAAGATGCAGTGATTCCACTTATGTGTAGTACGGTGGAGGAGGCAGCACAAAGAACAGTAATACTTGAAAGAACTGTGCAAGCCAGGCAGTCCAGTGGATCAGGATCAGGTAGTGGTAGTTTCCGACTTCCACAGTAGTCTCCGGGTGTTAGCAAAGGCAAGGCACCTTCGGAGGAGTGTCTACATCAGGTTTGGTAAGTGGGGAAACAAGTTAAGAGAATATTTTAGAGACTGAGGAGGTGGCAAGTAGCAGGGATTTCAGCAAGGCCAAGGCTATAAGCCGGAGACGAGGAGTCACAGCAAAACACAGCTATGCAGCCTGCAGAGTTCAGATGCTACAATTGTGACCAGCCGGGGCATCTGGCAAGAAATTGTCCATATCCCAGGAGAGCTAGCTATGGTAGAGGGGCACCACAACAGCAGCAGCAGCAACCATTCCAGCAACCACAAGCTGCGTGAGGTAGAGGCAACGCCTTACAGAGGGGACGAGGACAAGTGATGGCAATCACAAGGGCTCAAGCGGAGGCGTCAAATCTGATTGAAGGTATTATACCACTTCTTGAATTTTTCTGCTAGAACATTAATTGATCCAGGTGCATCACATTCTATCATTTCTGAGGACTTCATTGATAGTATGGTACATCCTTTTGAGGAGAGGTAGTGTGAACTGTGGTAAAGGTTCCTTCTGGTGACTTCATACTTACTACATGTTATTTGGATGAGGTTCCCATCATGATACAAGGTAATCAGTTGCCAGCCGATTGTATGCACTACAATTAAAGGAATATGATGTGATTTTGGGTATGGATTGGTTGGAAGCATATGGGGCAGTAGTTGATTGCAGGAAGAAGAAGTAGGGTTCATCCATCCAGGAGGGGATATGTTTGAGTTCCAAGGTATGCCTAAGTATATTATTCTGCTCTTAAGGCTAGGAAATTGATCAATGCAGAGTGTGTAGCCTATTTGGCATCTGTTAGCTTGGTTGAGGCAGGTAAGATAGTAGATGGTACCAGTGGTAAAGAGTTTGTGATGTATTCCGGATGAGTTACCAAGTTTGGCACCGTATAGAGAGGTGGACTTCACAGTGGAATTACAATCGAGTAGTATCCTATTTCCAAGGCACCATACAGGATGGCATCTACAGAATTGAAAGAGTTGAAGAAACAATTGCAAGAACTGTTGGAGAAGGGTTTTATCTGGCCTAGTCACTCGCCATGGGAGCACCAGTTTTGTTTGTTAGAAAGAAGATGGCAGTTTGAGAATGTGTATTGATTACCGCCAGTTGAATCAGGTTACAATAAAGAATATGTATCCACTTCCACGAATTGATGATTTATTTGATCAATTGCAATCAGCAAGGGTATTCTCCAAAATAGATTTGAGATCGGGGTACTATCAACTGAGGATACGGGAAGAAGACATTGATAAAACAACATTTAGAACAAGGTATGGGCATTATGAGTTTGTGGTTATGCCATTTGGGCTAACCAATGCACCGACAGCATTTATGAATTTGATGAACATGATCTTCCATCCATATTTAGGTCGGTTTATTTTGGTGTTCATTGATGATATATTAGTGTATTCAGCTTCGGAAGAGGAACATGCAGCTCACTTGAGGATTACATTGCAGACATTGAGAGAGCACCAGTTATATGTGAAATTCAGTAAGTGTGAGTTTTGGCTTAGAGTAATACAGGTTTTGGGACATGTTATTTCAGGCGAAGGTGTTGCAGTTGATCCAGCAAAGGTGGAAGTCATTATGAAATGGGAAGAACCAAAGACAGTGCCAGAAATTAGAAGTTTCCTCGGGTTGGCAGGTTACTACAGGCGGTTTATCCAAGACTTCTCAAAGATTGTAGCACCAATGATCAGGCTTACCATGAAAGGAGTACCATTTGTATGGTCATCCAATTGCAGGTGCAGTTTTATAGAATTGAGAAGCGCTCACTTCAGCACCAATATTGAAAATCTCGTCAGGCGAGGTGGTTTTGTATTGTACACTGATACATCCAGAAGAGGACTTGGGGAAATACTTATGCAATATGGAAAGTGGTGGCCTATGCATCTAGGCAATTGAAGCGACATGAGGAGAATTATCCCACACAAAACTTAGAGTTGCCAGCTGTTGTGTTTTCAGTGAAGATATGCGACATTACTTGTATGGTGAAAGATTTGAGATCTTCACGATCACAAAGTTTGAAATACATCTTTTCACAGAAGGATTTGAATTTGAGGCAGCGCAGATGGATAGAGTATTTAAGGATTATGATTTCAACTTAACGTATCATCCAGGCAAGGCCAATGTTGTTGCAGATGCCTTAAGCAGGAAAGCAGTTATGAGTCATATGATGATGAGAGAATGGAAGTTGTATGTGTTGCCCACCTAGCAAGCCCAGAGGGGGGTGAATAGGATATTTAAATTTTGATCACTTTAAAACTTGTCCACAAAAATGTTTACACAAAACACACTTCGATGACTATTAGTGTTAGTAAAGATAGGATAGCAAACACAAGGCAATCAAACACACGACACAAGAAATTATCCTAGTTCGGATCTCCTCTCCACAGGAGTCCTACGTCCAGTCCCTGAGCAATACCTCAGGATTTCACTACCCAAGGGTATAGTCCCCCTAAGGACACTTACACACCCAGCCGCAGCTGGTCTTCTCTTCACAGCCCGAAGAGGAATTACAACACCCTAGAAACCCCCAGGTCTTCCATCTACATGAAGGGAAACAAACACCCTGGAAACCCCCAGGTCTTCCTTCAACACGAAGGGAATTCAGGAAGACAAGCCCCTAGATCAAGCTTAAAGACCAACGCTTGATCTGAAGCAACGACTGAGAGATAAGGTTCTATGATGAGGAACACTCTCAGTACACAGAACCTCTCAAGACTAACATAATGAATGCAGAGAGCTAAGAGCTAGAGAAGCAAAGGAGTGAGACTTCGCTCTTTCAGATGCTCGCAGAAAGCTTGTAAAAGATTGTCGTGAGTGTTGTATCTGTTTCTGGAGCTTCAGTCTTCTATATATGTCTTCCATTGAAAATTGAACGTTGAAGTGTTCGTTTATCTCTAAGCTTTAGTTAACGTTAGACTGCATGGCACTATAGAGCTTCTTGTTCAACAGTCTTTAGCTTTCCATGCACGTAAAAAGAGAGAGATCTTCTTTGATGTTCTTTATCTTCATATTGTCCAACGTTGTATTGAGGTGTGCTGTCAGAGACCTGTACGCATTAAATGTTAAGACAATAGACAGCTAGGCTGTCTCTCGTTGTCAGTCAACGTTAGAGTGATTTTATACGGCAATGGAATTCCATTCTGTTCTTCTAAAAAGATGTTTACAGTATAAACATGGAAATAGAAGATATTGTTTGCATGTAGTGCAGTGATATGTTCAGTCATAGTAAATGCATGGATGTGAGAGAAAAGCGAGGGAAGACTTTGACTTTTCAAATTATCTGAGAATAGGTTTGAATATCAAGTCGTTATAGACCATGAATCGATATGATCATAACTTATGAAACCGATGTGTGGATGAGTCATTGTTTATATGAATCGTTATACATTCCTAAACAAGTCGATGTACACACAAAATCGTTATGCATTAATAACCGAATCATTGTAGAGACAAATTTTTATGATACTATTAGCAAATCGTTATGAACAAGTCGTTATAACCAAACGTTATGAGCAAATCGTTGTTTCACTTATTGAGTCGATATAGTGAACGATTTGTTATTTAATGTATCGAATCGTTACGGCGACCAAGTCGTTATGTAACTTAATGAATCGTTACAGTGACTGAGTCGTTGTGTAACTTATCGAATCGTTATGAGACTTAACGAGTCGTTGTGAGACCGAAATTGTTGTGAGAGCAAATTGTTGTTCTCACTTAAGAAATCGTTGTGAGAACAAATCGTTGTTCTCATTTAAGAAATCGATGCGATAACCAAATCGTTATGAGCTCAGAATCGATGTGCACACTTATTGAATCATTTTGAGAGCAAATTGTTGTGATCTCTTAGCGAATCGTTATGAGAGGTAAATCGTTGTGATCTCTTAGCGAATCGTTATGAGAGGCAAATCGTTACGATCTCTTAGCGAATCGTTATGAGAGGCAAATCGTTGGGATCTCTTAGCGAATCGTTATGAGACAATTTGTTGTGATCTCAAAGTCGATAAGATACTTATGAAATCGTTATGAGATAAAAATCAAAACAAATTGGAATGACTTATGAAATCGTTATAGAACCAAAATCGATGTGGATGAGGAAATCGTTATGATCTTAAGAAAATCGTTGTAACAACTAGAAAATCGATAAGTACTTAGAAAGTGTATGCTTTGAACTTTAAATTGTTGGTATGAAGAATACTTACCAGTTTAGATTGTTTTGCTTTGTTAGATTTCATGTGCTCAAATCTCATAGAAAATATGTTAGAGATGTACATTGTCTTAGTTTTGTTAATCACCAAAATAGATATGTATTTATTTAAATTACATGGGGATAAACTGATCATCAATCCCCCCCCCCTTTTGGTGATGAAAAAACATGGCATAAACATAATGAAATAAATCTAAGAGTTGTGCAAAATTAGAGATGTTTTCAGAATGATGTATTCTTCTCCCCCTTTTTGTCATTAAGTAAAAAGAATAAAATGGTGAGACAAAGATGAAGAGAAAAGAGAAGAAAATCAAAGAACTTTGCTATTTACTAGAGGGTTACATGGAGGTAAAGCAGGAGATAGAAGGGAGCATGCCGCTGAAGAATGCACAAAGCCTTGCATTCCTGCTCCTCAAAATAGGTTTGAAAAACCCCCAAAGCAATAGAATAAGATAACCCCATGTCAGGAAGCATTCTCTTGATGTGAAGCTGGCGCTGATCTTCTAGAAATTAGCATATTCATTTTTGCCAAGAGATTCTTTGAAGGACATGAAAGAGCCGAAGCTGACAAACCGAAGAAATTGGTTATCTTGATAGGGTAGTGGATCTGATGCTGCAGAAGATCTTTCTTCAAAGCCATGAAAAGCTTGTACCGCTCGACCCACTGAAGGTAAGGGTCCTAAACTAAATTGATAGAGTTCATGTCCAAAAAGGCTTCAGCTGTAAGAGTAGGTTTCCCTTCTTTGAACAAGGAGCTATTGGTTGATTCAACTGAAGGGCAGACTGATTATAGTGTTTTTCCCAGTCAGTGGGAGAAAGCCTTTCACACTCAGAAAGTAGAGGGGCAAGAACTTCAATGATATGCGCCCCTGATAGAATTCTCTATAAAGAAACGAGAGAAGGAGGGGAGGCGACCCTGCTGAGCAGAGATTCTTCCCATAACCCCAGCAAATCTTTCAAAAATGATTAGACCAACTGAGGAGTCCATGACCAAAGAATGCAACTTGGGAAGAAAGAACTATTTCTGGTATTTTCAAAGTTGCAAAATCTACCTTGGGAGCGATTGACAGGATTCTCAATCTTGACCAAAGAAATGGCTCCCTGAAACTGACCCAACTGAACTTCAGGTAGCTTGTGGAGATATCGATAGTTATTGTAAAGCTGGAAGTATCGGTGAGTCTTACTTCTGTGAGAATAGTGGGTCCCCAGATGGCTTGATGATGGATCACAACCATTTAGATAGGTAAGGGGATGTTCCCTGGGGAAACTGATCTGACTTTGCAAGCAAAAATTGTTTGTAGAGCTCCTTGTGCACCTTAACCCATTGATTTTCAGTCTTGCACTCAGCCATTTGGAAGATTTTGGACTGATCGGCTTTAGAGATATGACAATAGGAAAACAACATGAAGATGATCAGTGAGATGAGATGAGGAAGTCTAGAAAGGTGGCAAGAATGCATTTATGGAGATATTCTTTATAGATTGGTTTCCTCTTATGTTCAACAGTGGGAAAACCAAAGAGGAGGAGATTTTGGTTCATAAGGAAAAGCAAGAGAGGTGGAAATTTTCCTCTTTTTAGAGACATGACTAGGAGAATTTTGTCCTGTGGACATGATTGGCAAGCGCGAAGATTGAGGTGAGAGTTTTTCGCACAAGTTCATCCTCAAATTTATTGAAAATGCACTAGCAAGTTGTGCATTTTCAGGAATAAAAGCAATAAAGGAAGGAGGAGGTTGAGGATGAAGGAATGATGACTAGTATGAGTAGGAAGGGGGGATGGTTCAGAAGATGGAGGACCAGATGAAGATGAAGGTCCAGCTGATGATGACTAGATGATCTTCAATGATAGGAGGAGGAAGAAAAATGGAAGAGAGGTGGTTGGTGATGAAATGGATTGAGAGGAAAGGGATTGGGAGAAGAGATGGTGCGAGGCATAGGCTGTTTGAAGGTGATGGGTGCTGGAGATGCTGTGGAGGAAGAAGGTGGTGAAGAAGGGGATGGTGTTGCAAGAGATGAAGACGCAGGGGATTCTGGAGCTGCAACAGGCTCTTCTACTCTTGGATCCACTGGCCCTGTTGGCCTAACCACATTCTCAGATGGCCATGATGGCCCAGCCTCATTCTTAGATGGCCCTGATGGCCCAGCTTCATTCTCAGATGGCCCTGATGGCCCTGCTGACTTTTCTGCAATTGGCCCGGATGGCCCTGCTGGCTTTCCTGGAGGTGGCCCTGATGGCCCAAAGGAGTATGAGGGGCAAAATTTCAGTCACAAGCTTTTTGATACTGCCAAACTCACTTCTCATCCATCTGAAAACTTGCTTGACCATTCTAAAATTATTTTTCAAAGATTGGATCTCAGAGGTCAAGGTTCCAATCTCCTTGGCTGCTGAACTCTGGCTAAGAAATATTGACTGGATATCCGATTGCATTGAGCATAGATTTTGCCTTGCTCATCCAGTCTTTTGATAACATGCTTCATATTTATCTTCAGCTTCTTCTTCTTCTGATGTGGCCGCCAGGTAAGGAGAGGAGTTTTCCTGAGCCACTTCTTTTCCCTTGACTTCTCTTGCCCTTGCAACAGGCTCCACGCAGTCATCACTGTCATCTGAGGCACTTTCCACAATGCCTTCTCTGAACTGATCAACATTGGGGACATTAGCTGTGTGCTCCCCCTGAGAAGCTACTTGCTCTTCACAACTTGCTCTTCTTGAATAGGAGTGGTTACGCCTTGCACATCTTCAATCACAATCTCCTGCTCCCTCTGAATGGGAGCATCCTCCATCACCACATCTACAGTGTGGCTTGATGCCACAACTTCTTCTTCAAGAGCAACCTCTGGCACACTTTGAGTGCTTGGAATGGAGTCTAGCACTCTTCTGAGGACTGACCCTACCATAGTAGTTGGAGGGGCAATCACTTGTAATTGCTCGACAGGTTCAAGGTGCTCAGGAGGAATATCCTCTATTCTGCTGCCTGCTGCTTCTTCTGCTGGTGCAGCTGCTGGTGCTTCTGCTGGTTCTGCTGCTGCTGTGCTTCTGCCCTAGTATCTACTTGCTCAATTGCCTCTTCTTGAACTGTTGTTGCTACTACTACTTGCTTGCTGGACCTCGTGGGCTTCGCCGATGATGGCTTCACCCTCACCACTGAAGTATTGGTCCAAACATCATTAACCATGAGAAACCACTTTTCTTCAGATTCCTACTACGAATTGTTTGCCTCATCTTTTCTGACACTGCTCCAGATAAATTGACTCTAAAATGTTGAAATACTTTGGTTAGCATGTAGGCATAAGGTAGAGAAACATTCAATTTGCTTTTCTTATCCCAGACCTGAGCATGAGCAAACTTCATTCGCTCCAAGATAACCTCTGCCATGTTTATATCCTGGTTTTGGATAGCCCAGAACATCATGTCTGAATCTTGCCTTTGTACAAGTTGAGAAAGTAGCACTTCTGGGGACCAGAATCTGACAAACTATAAAGTGCAGAAGGCGGTTGAAGGCGTTCATCTGGTTGATATCCAACTTCCCATCCTTAGGCTTAAACTTAGGACCAATAATCCCTAATCCCTTAGCCTGGGTGTCCACAATGTGAACCCCACTGTGACCGGTGGTGCAAACTCCAAATAGAGACTCCAAAAGAGCATATGTGATTCTAATCTGGGTTCCTTTGACAGATGATGTCAAGGACCCGTCTTTCTCAGTGTTCAAGCACACATAGAAAGCTTTGACGAGATCTGGGTAACTTACCTCTGATAGAGTTGCTATCTTTGACCACTTCATCTTTGCCATTGCTGCAACTACACTGCCCATTCCATTCTTCTGCAAATCTGCAACATCTACAGCCTTATTTCCACCCAGCTTTGTCTTCACTGAGGTAAATCTTTCTTGCTACTCTGCAGTGAGAAACTCAACTTTGTAGCCCCCGCGCTGCCGAAAACACCAGAAGAGGCCATGGAATTGAATGGGGAAAGTTTCTGGATGATTGGAAGGAGAGTGAAGCAGAAACCCTCAAGAAATTTCTCGCGGAAGGAGTTGGAACTTGAAATCTCAGAGAGTCGATGCCAGAGTCGATAGGGTATCGCCTCATGCAGATAGAGGGGATGAAGGTGGTATGTGAATCGTTGCCACACAGATTTCGGGATATAAGATTAAGGATAAAGTGACTTTTCGAAATTTGAGGCGCTATAAAGACAGAAAATGACAAATTGACTAGTTTGAGAGAGATAAAATCTTATAAAATAACGAACCGTCAAGGATATTAACAATCAGGCAATATTTGTGGAATTTTGCTTAAATTCAGGGAGAAAAAGTAATTGATATTCTGAAAATTATATTTCAGTTTTCATACAGATAAGTCTTTCACAATTTGCACATGCCTAGTTCCCTTCTAAGAGATGTAAATCTCTCTTCAGGTAGGCCTTTGTGAAGATATCTGTTAACTGGTTATTAGTATCAATGAAAGAAATTCTATGTTACCATTTGCTATATGATCACGAATGAAATGATTCTAACCTCAATGTGTTAGTTCTTGAGTGTTGTACTGAATTCTTGGTTAGATTTATTGCACTTGTGTTGTGTCACAATAGTAGAATTGTCTTGATCTGGAGTCCATAATCCTCAAGTTGTTGCTTAATCCACAGAGAGTTGTGTACAACAACTTCCAGCAGCCACGTACTCAGCTTCAGCTGTAGACAGTGCTACTGAATTTTTTGCTTCTTTGAGGACCACGAGATCAGACATCCTGTAAGAATTGACAACATCCACTAGTACTTTTCCTATCTACCTTGCATCCAGCGTAGTCAGTATCAGAATAACCTATTAAGTTGATTTCACATGACTTTGGATACCACAGACCTAAGTCATAAGTTCTAGTCAAATATCTAAAAATTCTCTTGACAGAAATTAAATGAGACTCTCTTAGGGTCTGCCTGATACCTAGTACCATGCAAACACTAAATAATATATCAGGTCTACTTACTTGCTGTTAAATAAAAGCAAAGAGCCTATCATACCTCTATAAAGTTTTTGATCTACTTTCTTACCATCTTTATCACTGTCTAATCTTGTTGATGTACTCATTGGTGTTGACAGTGGCTTGGCATTTTCAAAATCGAATTTCTTTAGCAGCTCTTTTGTGTATTTGGCTTGACAATATGTGAGCCTTCTTTCCTTATTTGATTTGCAATCCGAGGAAGTAGTTAAGCTCCCCCATCATGCTCATTTAAATTCTCCCTACATTAGCTTCTCAAATACTTGCAAAGAGATTCATCAGTAGATCTAAATATTATCATCAACATATATTTGAACAAGTAACACATTTTTGAGTTTAGACTTAATGAATAATGTGCTATCTACTTTTCCTCTAATAAAACCATGATCTAATAGAAATGCACTTAATCGTTCATACCATGCTCTAGGTGCTTGTTTTAAACCATATAAAGTTTTATGCAATTTAAATACATGATTCAGAAAATCCATGTCATCAAAACCAGACGGTTGTTCCACATAAGCTTCTTCTTTTATAAACCATTTAGAAATGTTGATTTCACATCTATTTGAAAGAGTTTTAAATTTAATGTATGCATAAGCAAGTAAAATTCTAATAGCCTCAAGTCTAGCTACTGGTGCATAGGTTTCATCGAAATCTATGCCTTCCTCTTGGGAATAGCCTTGAGCTACCAGTCTGGCCTTGTTTCTTATGATGACACCAGCTTCATCCATTTGTTTCTGAACACCTATTGGTGTCAATCACTGGATGATCTGATGGTCTAGGACCACATACATGGTTTCTCTTGAACTGATTCAGTTCATCTTGCTGGCTAAAATCCAGATTCATCAGTGAGAGCTTCATTGACTGTCCTAGGTTCTATTTGTGAAACAAAAGCTAGATAATCGCAAGGGATTACATTACCTCTTGTCCTTATCCCCACAATAGATCACCAATGATGTTGTCTAGAGGGTGATCTTTCTTATACCTCCATTCTTTTGGAAGATTATCATGAGATTTGTCCTTTTGTTGCAGGTCTTCTAAATGTGGATCTTCCTTGTCCTTAATGGATGTATCCTTTAATTCTTAGACAATTTTTCTGCATCATCAATATCACTATCTTCTTCCTCTTTCAAGGAAGAGTTAGTTTCATCAAAAATAATGTGCACTGATTGTTCAATTAACAAGGTACGCTTATTAATACTCTATATCCTTTAGTTTAGAGGCATACCCCATGAAGATACCTTCATCTGATTTAGCATCTAACTTACCGAGTCTCTTTTGCCATTGTTGTGGATGAAACATGGACATCCAAAAGTCCTGAAATGACTGATCTTCGGCTTCTTCTCTTTGTATAGCTCATATGAAGTCTTCTTCAGGATTGACCTGATCATGACTCGGTTGATGATATAACATGCTGTGTTAACTGCTTCAGCCCAAAAATATCTTGGCAAATCATATTTTGACAGCATGTCCTTGCCATGTCCAATAGGGTTCTATTCTTCATCTCAGCAACTCCATTTTGCTGTGGTGTCCTTGCGCTGAGAAATTATGCTTTATGCCTTGATCATCACAAACTTAGCAAATCTCTCATTATGGAATTCTCCTCCATGGTCGATCGAATGTTGATAATACTATACTTCTTATCCTTCTGTACCTTCTTGCTGAAGCTTACAAAACTGTCAAAGGTATCATCTTTGTGTTCTGGGAAAGAACCCATGTGAATCTGGAGTAATCATCTACTATAAACAACCCAAAATTCTTTCCTCCAAGACTTGTGGTTCTCATTGGCCCAAATAAATCCATATGTAAGATTTCTAAGGTTTTGAGGTTGTTACCATAGTATTGACTTGAAGGATGACTTGGTGTGCTTTCCTTTTGCACATGGCCCACAAACACCATCCATTCTTGTGCTAACTATGGGTAGGCCTTCCACCAAGCTTCTCTTGATCAACTTTCTCATGCCATCCAGACTGCAGTGGCCCAATTTTCTGTGCCACAGTTCAGTTGACTGCTCTTTGCTTGCGGCCAGACAGATATCCTGATTTTTTAGTTCTTCTAGGTAAAATACGTACAGGTTCTTTTCTCTGTTGGCTTCAAAGATGACTGCACCATCCTTCATAATGCTGCACTTTGATTCTTGAAATCTGATTTGATGTCCTTTGTCTCACAGCTGGCTGATACTGATAAGGTTGTGCTTCAGTCCTTTGACACATAACACATCTTCAATAACTGTTTTGCCTTTGCTGCTCACTGATCCACTGCCTATCACAGTCCCTTTTCCATTATCTCCATATGTGACTGTGCCTTCCTCAGCTTTGAGATGAGAAAATAGCTTCCTATTTCCTGACATGTGCCTTGAGCATCCACTGTCTAAATACCATTTTGATGCTCGAAGGTTTACCTGCAATGAAAACACTAAGCTTTAGGTACCCAAGTTCTTTTGGGTCATGGTTGGTTAGTATCATCATTTTTCCTTTTGATTATCGATATTTTATACTTAGTTAGACATGATACTTTGATATGACCTAACTTGTTGCAATGGTTACAGCAAGACATCTTAGTTACCTTTTCAGTTAGAATGTGTTTAAATTTTGATTTACATGCTGTCTCTTGTTCAGCTATAAACTTTGGTGTTGGATATGTTTTAGGATGTATTATGTTTCTTCATTGTCTGGAGGTGTGCATCATAATCCATGTTTCTTTCTACCTGACCATCTAGCTCCTTTAGTATTAGTGATATGGTTTTCCATTTTTGAATTTATCTAATGTACTTAATAGCTTTTCATTTTCTTCGGTTAGTGTGTTAATCTCCTTTTTAAGTTCATATGGAGTTTCCTATTTTTCTATTTAACTATCTGTTCATTTTATTTTTCAGATCTTCACATAACAAATCGTTTCTTCTTTTTAGTTCCATAATTTGTTTTTCAATTTGCTCATTTTCAGATTTTAAATATGAGTTAGTATTTTCTAAACATGCGATGTTTTTCTTACTTGTTTTTAGTAATTTACATACTTCTTTGTATTTACAATATAGTTCATTAAAAGCTTCTTCCAAATTATCGGAATCCGATTCATTGCATGAAGAAAAGGATGAATATGATATTACCTTGTCTTCGATGTTGGCCATGAATGCCAGGTTTGCTTCTTCTTCTTCTTCATTGCTTGAGCTTGACTCGCTGTCCGAGTCGCTATTGTTGTTCCAAGCTGCTGCCATAGCTTTCTTCTTATACCTTCTGAATTTCTTGGAACTATCTTTCTTTCTGAATTCAGCTTTCTTGAGTTTCGGACATTTTGCCTTGATATGTCCTGGCTTCTTGCATTCGTAGCAGATTGGTTCATTTTTCTTTGTATCTTTGACTTCAGACCTTTTGAAGTCTCTCCCTTTCTTGAAGTATCTTCTACCGGACTGATATTTCTTTTTCTTAGCTAATATTCTTTGTAATCTTCTGGACAACATTGCTTCTTCATCTTCACCGTTGTTCATGCTCTCTTGGTTATACGATTCTTCATTTGATTCATCTTCTTCTGCCTTGAGTGCATTGGAATGCTTCTTTCTGCTAGAAGATTCTCCCAACCTTTTCATATTTATTTCATGGGCCATGAGGGACCCAATGAGGTTCTCTAATGACATTATCTTCAAGTCATTAGCCTCCTCTATTGCTGTAACCTTTAGAGTCCATGAGGCAGGTAGGGATCTGAGTATTTTCCTCACCATGTCTCCCATCTGATAAGTCTTACCCAGACCAGCTAACCCATTAGTGATATCGGTGAATCTGTTGTACATCTGAGTAATGGATTCTCCTTGCTGCATTTGGAACCTTTCGTACTGTGTTACCAGAATGTCTATTCTGGTTTCTTTAACCTTGTCAGTACCTTCATATGTGATCCTTAGCTTCTCCCACATTTCCATAGCGGATCTGCAGGCTGATATGCGGTTGATCTCCTTCTTGCTAAGAGCATAACACAGGATGCTCTTGGCTTTACAGTTTAAAGAGATCTTCTTCTTGTCGTCTTCAGTCCACTTGTCCTTTTCGTTTGTGACTAGAAGATCACCTTCTTCAACAATCGACCAGATTTGATAGTCGAGTCCTTGTAAGAAGAACTCCATTCTTGTCTTCCAGTATGTGTAGTCTTCATCATCGAACAGTGGTGGCTGTTAACTGACTGACCTTCGAAGTGACCTAGGGCTGCCATTTGATCTTTTCTCTTCAGATCGTTGGATCTTCTTCTTTGTCGAAGAGACTCGCTCTGATACCACTTGTTGCCCAGCTAGCAAGCCCAGAGGGGGGGGGTGAATGGGATTTTAAAATTTTGATCACTTTAAAACCTGTCCACAAAATGTTTACATTAAACACACTTCGATGACTGTTAGTGTTAGTAAAGATAGGATAGAAAACACAAGCAATCAAACACACGACACAAGAAATTATCCTGGTTCGAATCTCCTCTCCACAGGAGTCCTACGTCCAGTCCCTGAGTATCCTCAGGATTTCACTACCCAAGGGTACAGTCCTCCTTAAGGACACTTACACACCCAGCCGCAGCTGGTCTTCTCTTCACAGCCCGAAGAGGAATTACAACACCCTGGAAACCCCCAGGTCTTCCTTCTACACGAAGGGAACAAACACCCTGGAAACCCCAGGTCTTCCTTCACACGAAGGGAACAAACACAAAAGTGTTCAAGAAGACAAGCCCCTAGATCAAGCTTAAAGACTAACACTCGATCTGAAGCAACGACTGAGAGATAAGGTTCTATGATGAGGAACACTCTCAGTACACAGAAGCTCTTAAGACTAACACAATGAATGCAGAGAGCTAAGAGCTAGACAAGCAAAGGAGTGAGGCTTCGCTCTTTCAGATGCTCGCAGAAAGCTTGTAAAAGATTGTCGTGAGTGTTGTATCTGTTTCTGGAGCTTCAGTCTTCTATATATGTCTTCCATTTAAAAATTGAACGTTGAAGTGTCTATTATCTCTAAGCTTTAGTTTACGTTAAACTGCATAGCAATGTAGAGCTTCTTGTTCAACAGTCTTTAGCTTTTCATGCACGTAAAAAGAGAGGATCTTCTTTGATGTCCATTGTCTTCATATTGTCCAACGTTGTATTGAGGTGTGCTGTCAGAGACCTGTACGCATTAAATGCTAAGACAATAGACAGCTAGGCTGTCTCTCGTTGTCAGTCAACGTTAGAGTGATTTTATACGGCAATGGAAATTCCATTTTGTTCTTCTAAAAAGATGTTTACAGTATAAGCATGGAAATAGAAGATATCGTTTGCATGTAGTGCAATGATGTTCAGTCATAGTAAATGCATGGATGTGAGAGAAAAGCGGGGAAGACTTTGACTTTTCAAACTATCTGAGAATAGGTTTGAATATCAAGTCGTTATAGACCATGAAATCGATATGAGCATAACTTATGAAACTGATGTGTGGATGAGTCGTTGTTCATGTGAATCGTTATACATTCATAAACAAGTCGATGTACACACAAATCGTTATGCATTAATAACCGAATCGTTGTAGAGACAATTGTTATGATACTATCAGCAAATCGTTATGAACAAGTCGTTATAACCAAAACGTTATGAGCAATCGTTGTTTCACTTATCGAGTCAATATAGTGACGATTCATTGTTTAATGTATCGAATCGTTACGGCGACCAAGTCGTTATGTAACTTAATGAATCGTTACAGTGAGTGAGTCGTTGTGTAACTTATCGAATCGTTATGAGACTTACGAGTCGTTGTGAGACCGAATCGTTGTGAGAGAAAATCGTTGTTCTCACTTAAGAAATCGTTGTGAGAACAATCGTTGTTCTCATTTAAGAATCGATGCGATAACCAAATCGTTATGAGCTCGGATCGATGTGCACACTTATTGAATCGTTCTGAGTGAAAATCATTGCGATCTATTAGTGAATCGTTATGAGAGGCAAATCGTTGCGATCTCTTAGCGAATCGTTTGAGAGGCAAATCGTTGCAATCTCTTAGCGAATCGTTATGAGAGGCAAATCGTTGCGATCTCTTAGCGAATCGTATGAGACAAATTGTTGCGATCTTGAAGTCGACAAGATACTTATGAAATCGTTATGAGATAAAAATCAAAACAAATTGGAATGACTTATGAAATCGTTATAGAACCAAAAATCGATGTGGATGAGGAAATCGTTCTGATCTTAAGAAAATCGTTGTAACAACTAGAAAATCGATAAGTACTTAGAAAAGTATCTTTGAACTTTAAATTGCTGGTATGAAGAATACTACCAGTTTAGCTTGTTTTGCTTTGTTAGATTTCCTGTGCTCAAATCTCATAGAAAATATGTTAGAGATGTACATTGTCTTAGTTTTGTTAATCACCAAAAGATATGTAAGTTATTTATTTAAATTACATGGGGATAAACTGATCATCAGTATGAAGATGTGGCAAAAAATTCTTTGATTGTTCCAAGTAGCCAACGAAGAGCAGTGTTAGCCAGCAGCACAGCGAACCATCATTGTATTGGCAGATAGTAGAAGCACAAAATGTAGATGAGAATTGGCCGATATTGTAAAGATGGAAGATGGCACCATAGATGATGATTGTGTGCTCTGGTTCAGGCCATGTTATATGTTCCAAGTGAAGCTAGTGTGAAGCAGAAAGTGTTAGAAGAAGCACATCGATCCAGGTACACCATACACCCAGGAAGCACAAAGACGTATCAAGACTTGAACATGAGAAAGAGATAGCGAAATTCATAGCAAGGTGTCTAGTGTGCCAGCATGTTAAGGCAGAGCATCAAAGACCAGGTGGTTTATTGCAGTCGTTACCTATACCGCAATGGAAGTGGGATGACATAGCAACGGACTTTGTTGTAGGTTTACCCAGGACGGCTTCAGGTCACAATGGTATTTGGGTCTTTTTGACAGGTTGACAAAAGTATGTTTGCTAGCAGTAAGTATATCATGGGCAGTGGATAGATTGGCGAGGTTGTATGTGGATAGAATTGTGTCGTTGCATGGAATTCCTGTCACTATTGTTTCAGACAGGGATCCCAGGTTTACTTCTGATTTTTGGAGGAGCTTGCAGAGGGTTGTTGGTACACAGTTGAGGTATAGTTCAGCATACCATCCCCAAACCGATGGACAAACGGAGGGGACAATCCAGACTATTGAAGATATGCTACGAGCTTGCTGTTTGGTTTGGGGAGGCGAATGGGAGCACCATTTAGGTATGGTTGAATTTGCCTACAACAATAGTTATCACACAAGCATCAGCATGACACCATATGAAGCACTTTATGGAAGACCTTGCAGAACACCATTGAATTGGCATGAAGTGGGTGAAAGGCAGGTAATGGGACCGGAATTGGTGCAACAGTGTGTAGAGATGGTCAAGTTCATTAAGGAGAAGCTTCAAACGGCACAAAGCAGGCAAAAGAGTTATGCGGATACGCGGCGTAGGCCCTACAGTTTGAAGTCGACGACTATGTGTTTTTAAGGGTTTCTCCAACCAAGGGTGTTTTGAGATTCAGCAAGAAGGGCAAGTTGAGTCCCAGGTACGTGGGTCCGTTCCAGATTCTGGAAAGAATTGGTGAGACGACGTATAGGTTGGAGCTTCCAGTAGATTTCACCGATGCCCACGATGTGTTCCATGTTTCAATGCTAAGGAGATACATTTGGGATCCTTCTCAGATTGTTAGCTACACACGAGATGATTTGATGCCATATATATCCATGCCAGAGTATCTAGTGATGATTACAGGTCGCCGAACTCAAAGGTTAAGGAATAAAGACATTGAACTGGTAAAGATTAGAAGGGAAAACAGCAGAGTGGAGAAGACACTTGGGAGTTGGCCGATGAGATGTACAGATGTATCCATACTTGTTTGAGTAAGCGTTAAATCTTTTAGGTGATAGTTCTATATATGTTGAACTATTGATTGCATTTATTCCTTTAATTTCGAGGACAAAATTTCTTTTAGGTGATAGTAATGTAATATCATGAATGTTCGATCGTAGTTTACCAGGTTTAGGGGCCAGTGTGTGGCCCATTGTATGAGTGTGTGTGTGTGTGTGAATGTGTGTTTATAGGTTGGTGTGGCAGGTTGGGAGGTTGGAGGGTTGGAAATTCCAGCCCAAATAGACCTCTGTCGGGTTCATTAAGAACACGACCAACACAGTTGTTGCGATTCTTATATGAACGCGACCACCTGCACCGTCGCGATTTGGAACTGCTTCTACATGATGCGGCTGCATGCGCGCTGCTGGCACATGCAAGGCGTCAGGGTTGAATCACGTCATCGGGGTACGTCGCGTTTCTGAACCCAACGGCCCAATACGTCGCGATTTAAACTATGTATTTTGGGCTTCTGCCCTAGGCCAAACAGTGCAGTTGCACTGTTCAGCTAGAGGAGGTTTTGCTGAAGGATTTCTAGGTGATTTTTGCTATTTTGCTGTCCGTTCGTCGTGGTTTCCTGCGCGAGGAGGTGCTTCGGAGCGCGGGGAACGTCCGGACGGTGTTGGGTTTGCGTTTCCTCTGTTGGTAGGGGAACTTTACCATGTTTTTTCTTGTTTGGACTGTATAGATTAGGGTTTGTGGATTTTGATTTGGAAATCATGCAAGCATGATAGAGAGCATGTTTAGGGTTTTATATGAAGGTTTAATTCCTACTTTATCAGTCTGTACAATGGTGTGGTGTGATTTCCGGAATGATAGTTTAGGGTTGATTTCTGCTGTTTGAAAGGCGATGGAACCAGTCGTCGCATTTTGTGAACACGACGACCTGGCCCGTCACGATTCAGGCCTTAAGGCGAGGGGTTGGTCCGTCGCGATTCAAACATCGATTGAAAACCACTATGTTGGACGCGATTTAGAATGTGGCCACCCGAGCTCTGGGGTTCTGTGGCCAGTCTATCTGGTTTTTGTTGTACATTGCTTGGGATGTGTTGGCTATGCAATGTAGGGTCTGTATGGGTTGTGTCGGATTACACCGTGGTTGATAACGATGGGTTTTACTTGGAAATGTGTGCATAGCGAGTTGGGTTGTAACGCCTTCTATGGTTACCTCTCCAGTCGTTTACCTTGGCACTGGGTGCTTGGGTTTTGTTCTGGTACATTGAGTACCGTCAAGGTTTGTGTCGTCTTCCTGGACACCCTCACTCCTGAGTTTGAGTTACGTCCGGCTGAGGGAAAGATGACAAGGGCAGAGACTCGTATTTGTGAGGGTGCTGTCGCTTGTAGCGCGCTCGTGGTTGGGGGACAGACACTAGTAGACAACTGGTCCCCAGATAGTCTTGTTTCCAATGCCTCCTTTAGGAAACTCGGGCCGGAGTCCCTAAAGGTGCCAGGCTTGGGCCTGCAGCTGTGTGGTCTGCAGGAGTGGTGTTGGTTTGTCTCCACAGTTCTTGACCTTGTTGAGGTGGAGCGGCAGCTGGACCTTCGTCCGTGGCTGCGAGGCTGAGAGGTAGACTTGTGTTGTTTGTCCGGTTCTGTGACTGGTGTCGCGAACCAGTTCTCGTGACTCGTGTGCTGTGTGCCTTTCTTTAGCTTGTACACTCATACGTGATTTACCGTTTATTTACTTACAGTTGTAATATCGTGCATAGGCAGTGATATATTTAAAATTGTTTACAGCTTTGCTTCTTGTTGTACATAGCTCTTCCGGATTTTGGGGAGTTGCCCTACTGAGCTAGTGACTTGTGAGGCTCACCCCTTCTTCTTCCAGGTGAAGGAGAGCAGGAGGTTCTCGTCCCTCTTCTAGTTCCGGTCAGCACCGTAGTGGAGTCGGGCCTTCGACACCAGTAGAGTAATACTTCTACTTGTTGTGCCTTGGGGGTTTGTCTCAGGCCGTTGTATTTGTACTATGGCATTGGTATGGAACTGAATATGTACATTTCATGTGGATATGTGTGAGAAATGGAAACTTATATGTGTTCAACGTGTTCTTTTATATTTTTCACGGACATGTGTATATATATCCCTTGCGAGGCTACGACTCGTTCGCGAGAGACGGAGTCGTGTCGGACATGTTATTGGGTTAACGAGGCCTGAACGGCGAGGACCGTCAGAGGGTTTATTTAAAGGTCTTGTATTGTTATTGCCTAATACAACTCTAAATCTCTTCCACTCTGAATTTTCCATATTTATCTAGTCTCTCCTAGCATAAATCTTCCTAATTGAGATAGGATGGGACTCCAATTTTGTGGCTAGCAAGTTAGGGTAGGGTTAAGAGTCTATTGGATATATATGAGTCATATTAGTGATTTACTTGCCCCTTTTTAATTAGGGAATAATAGAGTTAGAATTTTGTTTTTGTTTTTTCTTTTATTATGTCTTTTAAAACTGTTATTTTGGCCCAATCACTCTATATGAACCATCTATTAAAGTCCATCACTTATTTTTGCTTAATGGTTTAATTTATTTCACATTTCTTTATATTTAAATTATTTTAAAAATAACGAGTTGCTACAATATACTAACCGTAGAAGAGCTTTTGTAGTGAGTACAAGCACCACAGAAAAAGTGAAAATAGTGACCTATAGTTTCAATCGCTATTCGTCTCAATTCGTTTGCTGATGTAAACAACGACCGAATAGAGACCAAAATTGTTGATGAAGATATAATGGTCACAATATTTGTGACCGAAAATATTCGATCACTATATCGAGATCGAATCACTCCAATCCTTATTCGGTCGTCAGGTGGATGATCAAATCAAATAACGACTGATTTATTTCTGTCACTAATTCGGTCACTAATTTGTGACTGACATTGTGACCGAAATAATTCGATCGCAGATACATAGTTAGCAACCGAATCATTTGGTCGCAATTTCAGTCACAAATTAGTGACCGAATCTATGACTAAAAAATTTCGATCGCAATATTCTCAATTAGCGACCGAAGCATTTAGTCGTAATTCGATCACAAATTGGTGATTCGGTCGCTATCGGTTCCAAATTTCTATTTTTTAAATATATATAAAACTAAAAACATCTATTTTACAAACATAATACAAAATAAAAACCACACAATCACAACAATACATAAACGTGTAGAACAATAAAGAGAAATAAATTATGGATCCTCAGGGCCCACGTTCTCCTCGTCTCCTTCTACATCACTCGATGAAGGAACTTATAATAGGCATATAAGAATAAAATTAAATATAAATAAAATAAATTATTTATATTCTAAGAGTTTATTTTTTTCATATAAATTTACTCATTTTAAAACTAAACTAATTTAGTGATTGTGTATTTGAGCGTCAGTCTCAAATTGAAAGTCCGATTTAAACTCCGTCAGTTTTCACAAGTCATTCTCATCACCCCGGCTGTGCTGAAGTCTGATTTGATTTCTTTATCGTAAGCAAATTAACTAATATTTAATCCTAGTAAATCGAATTGAGAGTCTTCGTTCATAAGTCTAATGATATTACATGGTCAAATAAATTACTGTTTATAGATGCACCGACCATTAAATTAAACATTGATTGCACTTTTGTGCCAACAAAGGCATTAATTCTTAAATATGTGTAAAAAAATTGTTAAAGGTCCATAGATAGATAATAAAGTCGGCGAATATTGCTATCTTTTGCAGCTAAGATTAAAAAAAGAACATCAAATCCCACCTTGAGCATTGCGGCTGCTACAATGGTGACACATGACAACCTTGGCCATAGGTTGATCCGGCACCTTGGGCCAAGGGTGATTCGACACCCTTGGACATGGGGTGACCTGGCCTCTGGCTCCAGCCTTTCTTGGCATGTGAGGGTCTTCTTGACTTAATTAGGCATCGTTTGGGAGTGTAGGTTTATGAGATTTCACTTCAAAATCTCTGACAGAAGCTATTCCCGTTTCAAATGAAACTGCAAGCATGGAATTTGGGCAAAGTGATTTTTAGGTTGAGGAGAGAGATGGACTCTTCAATTTTTTCTCTCTCCCCCCTCAAAAGCGCAAGCCTACCCGCTTCTGAAGGATAAAAACCGATTTTCACAAATAAAAAATGTTTGCTCCATTTAAAGTAGTACGGCAGTCTTTTAAAGCTATTACTTTCTTTAAAATAATGTTTGTTTATGCAGTAGAAGCGGGCTGCTTATATCTGTTTCCAAATGTTGCAACGAGCTGTATATGCCATGATGAAAATCTAACACCATTGTCAGAAACTTGTAGAATCTGGATTTTTAATTATGTAACTTTTTCATGGGCGATCCCAAACACTGCCTAGTCCGCTGTTGGTAGCTAGGATTTATTACACGGCTATAGGTCTTCGACTTATCGTACGACTACTGGAGCTTGGCCTATCACTTAGTTGTTGGTCTCTGGCTTGATGCTTGACTGTCGATCTTTGACATGGCCCATGGGCGTTGGTTTTTTTGGCTTTGGCAGTGATACAAGCCTCTGACTTGATGCAACATTGTGAGCCATTGGCTTCATGCAACAATATTTGTCTTTGACCTTGGAGTAGCTCATACCCTGGTGGTATATTTGAATGTAAGAGCAGAAGAGTAGTCCGTAAAAAGAAAGAGAGGTAGAAAAAACTGGGAAGAGACTAACATGGCAGGAGATGATGTGGCAAGTTTGCTGTTATGATAGGGAGGAGACATATGTTTGTAAATATGTTAGAACATAACATATTTAGATAAATAATCATTAAAATAAGTTTATGATACTTGTGCTATTTATTATTTTTGACAATATCAAGAGTAGATATGCCGGGTTATAATCAAGTTTGAAAGAGATGAACCTTGGCAGTCACCATCCCCATGGTTTCACTTCAGTCCATCAGATCTCAGAAAGGTATCCAAGAGAAAAGGGAAACTGTGCAAGATTCTCTTTGAACGCAAAACCATTTTTCTCAAAAGTTCTTTTCTTTTGTTTGGATAGCGTTCACATCTAAAAAATATGTACTGTTAAGAAGGAATATATGAACACACAATAGAGTATATATATACACACCTAGTTTTAAACCACCTCATCCATGGTTTAATTGGAAGACGCCAAAACCGGGGGGCAATAACACGAGTCCTCCTTCGGACTATGTCACAAGACTCACAGCAGTGGAAGGTAACAGAAGACTGGGTTCAACGATCCCTTTGGGCACTGCGTCATTCTACTGGGGGCCACAAGTTACCTCTTTTTTTTGACAAAGGGGGAGGGGGCGCACAAGTTACTGCACTCTGCAGGTAGTGAGTAATGCATCCTACTGTGCCCACCTTCTCCAACATTTCCGCAAGCTTTTCTGTAAGCTCTTCGCCAGCACCCGTACTGTGTATGGCCCCCCCCTCTCACCCTTACTAAATGAATCGTAGGAGCACCAACAGGCACCGAGGGTTTTATTTAATTTATCATCGAGAAGTGCTTTGTGCACGTCCCGGCGTGCAAATGATTTGCACGTCGGGACGCGCCAGGCGCGCCCGCCGCGCACCCACCACGCACGCGGGCGCGATCACATGGCGCGGGGCGGGCGCGTCTGGTGCGTCCCAACTTGCAAATCACTTGGCATTTCCCTTTATCATCATAAGCTTAACAAATAAGGGGAAATTTAGAACAGGGATCCGCCTGTTTAGATGAGGATAAGCATGTACAAACTCAATGACATCAGAAGAGCAGTTTTTTCTTTAAGACAAGGAAGAAGACACTTCAAGGCAGCACTTTGTGCTAACCCAGTTGTCTGTAGCAACGAAATTATGAACTTAATAAATCTCCAAACTAAAGCCATGGTCCTTGTGCCAGGTACTGCAAGGAGAAAGAATATCTGCAATGAAATATGATACCACCCATCACATGACATCACATCACATGCTTGTTCACTGTCCAGTGTCCACACAGCAGCAGGAGACAGGCACTTTCACTCACGGGCAGTCAAGAGACCCCTAAGATTCTTTGTATCTCAGACAAAGGAGCTCCCATGAAGTAGATCATAAACAAAATACATGTGAGGGGAGTCCAGAAAAAAAAAACCAACTGCAAAGGCCTAAGCTCAAAGATCATGGTTCTGCAATGTCCAAAGAAAGTGGAATTTAAATGTTATTTTGCTTAGAATCTTGTTTATGATATGCTAACATAGTTAGCTTCATGTGAGCATGTGGGGGCTGCCACATTGTCCCCATTATATAATTGTAACAGGGCACCAGTAAATACTAAAGTAATTGTAGTCAGAAAAATATTTGTAAATGACAAACATAAGTAGAATTAAGAAAATAGGCACGTACTTGTAAAGGAGAACCTTGATTCTGCTCCTAGCATCCATAACCAGAACCGCAGTTAGTGCCACCATGCCCACCACTCATCTCCTTTTGTCGCAATGCAAGAGGAAAAAGAAGGGGAAATGTAGCAAAAGGAACCGTAAACAGTATCATCACAGAATCAGACAAGTATATTAAACAAGTCTGGAGCTCCAATGCCACTACCCAGCTTCCGCCCACAATCACTATCTTGTTTTGGCCCTCCAATCGGCATTGGCAACATGTCCCTTCCTCTTCCACCAATCCATCCTCTTTTTAGTTCCATCAGCCTCTCCACCACCACAACACAACCAAATGACCCTTCATTAAGAAAAAAAAAGGGAACTCAAAGCAACGAAACCAATCAAGCTATGTTGACAGATCCCCACTACCAACACCCCAAAGAAAGCAGTTAAGTAGCTCTTCTACCATCATGCTCAAGAATGAACAAGCGAAGCATTCAACAAGCTAATCTTCCCAGCCTGCCAATGACATTTGAACACAGAAGCAGGGAAACAGCATTAGAAGTCTAGCGATTGTGACCCCGAAAACAAAGGGGCGCCCCGGGTGTTAAGATAGCTATAGCTAGCCCTATTCCTCTATCCTTTGCTCTTCTGCTCCTAAAATTTGTCAGTCTCAATGATGCACCACGTAGAAAAGGCGGAGGATTGAGACCTAGTAGCAGGAACCCAGTATACCCACTTCATTCTCCACCTTAGAACCAGGCAACATAGTTCACACACTTCAATTGCACTAAGATCATTAGAAACGACACCAATAATATAAAAAAACAAGACACCAATAATCAGTAAAAACAAATTAGAAAGAACCATATAAAAATCATTCCTCCCCTTGTGATTCTGAGGCACTGTGATTATCCATAAGAAGTGCTCAACACGATTGTGATCTCTCTCTCTTCTCTCTCTCTCTTGGGAGGGGGGAAGAAAGGAAATTGGGGGACTCAGAGATGGCATCCGAAGCAGTTACACGAGTTGGGGGTGAAGGAACAGAAGCCAAAGGGCCTGTTGGGTATGTTGCAGTTGATGGAATAGCAGCAGGGAGAAGGCAGGCAGAGGCCCCTCGGCCCCCCGCAGCAGGTGCACAGCGCGCATATCTGGAAGCTCCCCAGCCGCCTCCGGGTCTCGTTCAGCAAGAGCGACGACATCTTCGGCGCCGCCACTGGCCTCATCACCCACGACTCCTTCGGCTCGGCTCTCCCCAGCTGCTGCAGCTACAGGTAAAAAGACGGTATTACGACAGAAGACCAAAAATTAGGAAGAACAAGAGGAAGAACCGCCCACCGCACTCCCCGATTTAACCACAATAGACTGATCAAGAAAGGAACTTTACGAAGGGAAGAAACAAGAACAGGGAAACCCACATTATCAAAGCTTGCTCCACCGAGGGCAGGACCCAGAAGTAGCAGGAGAAAGAGGAGGAACTGAGAGAGCTCTCCCACTCCGCAAGACATATCTCCCCCAATTCTGAGCCCACGAGCTTCAGAGACAATGTGGGGAGTCCACAGGTGGGGGAGATGAGCATAGAGGAACCCCTTTTGCTGCAAAGTAAAGGGAAGGGGAATGGGAACAGACGGGAGGCAGGGAGGAGGGTCGGGATCGCAGGAACTGCAAACCGTGGAAAAGGGGAAGGTGGAACTGGAAGGGTTCCCGTGTGAAAGAGCATGGGGGTTTTTGACGGACATAGGAGCCGAAAAGAGCACAGCACAAAAGTTTTTTTTTTTTTAACACAAAAAAATGACAGAAACTTTTATATGTTATTCATAGAGATGATAAGATGTAACTAAAAATGAGATAAGTCATTTTTGTGATTAACTAATACTTATTTTCTATGAAAATATATTTATCCGTATCTTATCATCTCGTAGGCTTGTCATATTTGGTAGTGGGCTTAGATCAGGATTCGCTAATTCGCATGGATAATCCCTTAAATCGACTAGTTTAGCAATCGAGCTAGAGGACTAGATTGCTTAACCAACATCTTTGCTTAGTAAATTTTAATATAGACTTTTTCGTCTCTTCTCATCTTTACAATCCAATTATCATAAGTAAAATTTTTTAGGTAATTATGCACAAATGCAGCATGATGACTGCACAGCAAGTATTCTTTTTTCTCACAGCAGTTTAAGGTCCGTTTGGTTGCTTTAAAATATTTTAGAGGGAAATAATTTTTCACGGAATAGCTTTTACGTGAAAATGAAAACGTAATTGTCCATTTGGTTGTTAGGTAAAATTTTTACTGGTTATTTGTGTAAATAAAATATTTTAAAAGTATAAAGTCAACAACCTAAATGCAAACTTTTACTAAAGAATTGGAGGAGGTGCATGAGATATTAGATCCACTCCAATGAGAGGAGGCACATTCTCCTAATGTACTATTCATCATTTTTTTATTTTTTTTATTTTATTTTTAATAAGTTTTTAAATATAAAAAATATAAAAAATTAGTGAAAAATAAATTTTGACAAAGACAATTTAAATTAGAAATAAAATAAAAACATAACTTGAATGAATAGTGTCTATGAATATTTTAATAAAAAGTAAAATTTAAAAAAACAAATACAAAATATTAAATTTGACACAGATGACTTAAATGAAGAAAAAAAATAAAAAAACCACTTAATGAATAGTGTCAAAACAATTCATTAGATGAATAGTGTCTACATGGCACCGTGTGCTGCGTGGAAAACGGCGTCGGTTTTCACCGCGGATTCGAATCGGAAGTTTTGATTATATTTTTCGATTTTGATTTTAGAGAAACCAAATGAACTAAAAATATGTTTTCCTTGAACTTTCCTGAGGAGTTTTCGGTTGAAACAAACGGACCCTAAATCGCCGATGACGAAGGTTTTGCTAATCATGGGCCGGCCCGGTCAAGCAATTGAGGGCCTTAAGTGGGCCGTCGTCCTCTCCCCTCTTCTTCCTCTCCTTTGCGGACTTGACCACTTCTTCCACGCTCTAAACATCGCCCCCACACTTCGGCCAGTTCCGGGACCGGGGATCGGATGGCCGGCGCGATGAGGAGGAGGGTCGGCGGCGTCGGCGTTCCCGGGGATGATGACGATGGCGGGCCGCGGGCCGGGGACCGGGGACTGGAGGGCTCGTTCCTGACGAGGTGCGTGAACTCGGTGTTCGCCTTCGTGCGGCTGGCGGAGTTCGAGATCCTCTTCGTTCTCTTCTTCGTCGTCGCCTTCCTCGTCTTCAAAGAACTGGTCAGCTCCTTCTCAGCGATTACCCTTTTTACGCGTCTTATCTGATGCTGCTTATGACTTCTCTACTCGAGGTGTCTCTTTTTCTTGAACTGTTCTTGGGAGGTTCTGAGGAAGTTGGGATTTGTATTCAATTCGAGTAGCCTGAGGCGCCATCGTACTTTAACGGATGAATACATGATGAGTAATCTGCTGGTGGTAGTGGTCCCTGCTCTTAATTGGGCGAAGCTTGAGGCACGGTGACATGTGGTTGTGTTTTCAATAAGATGGAAGAAGAAGTATGTCGAGGTTACTCGTTGTTCGGGGTGAGGGAGAGAAAGGATTTTGGGAAAGAATGAGTTGTAGGGGAGATGAAGAACATGATGTGTTAGAGGAGCATTAATCGGGATGAAGTTTGGAATTGAGGTTGTAGTTTCTATGGGAGACTTGGGAAGACGGGGGCGTCGCAGACCCAATTCATGTCTTAAGCAGATAATTGAAAATCATGTACTCCAATTTGTGCGGCTTGAACTTCTTTTAGGTTTATGAAAACTCTTTTGCCCTTCATAACATGCTGTTCACACCTCAAAATGTAGTTGGATTTTATTGGGTGATTGGGCGATCTCTGGCTTTTCTCTTGACTTTTGGATAATCTCGTTTTTAATTTTGTTGGATCTCGTCTTTATCTCTCCAAACAGTAACTAGAAAGTAAAAAGAAAAAATTGATGTCTCAGGAAAGTTGTTAGACGGGGAACCATACACGCATCAAGTTCATTTCCTAATCCTCCATTTGGTATCAGGGTAAGAAGGCATAAACTGAACGTATTCCCTAATCTTTTCTTGTTATGTCTAAAGAAAGCCGGTGTATCCTAACTTAAAGATATATAATCATTTGTGACTTAAAGTTGAGCAAAAAAGGTTCTGTGTGGTTTTGGGATAACCCTGGATTCAGATAAGCAATAAGTCAAACTTATCCTCATCTGTTGAAATTAAATCTGGGGACAAATTGTTCCATCTATTCCCTGGAATGGGTTATTCCCATGTCTCTAGCAGCCTTATCATCACTTGACTTATCCTATTTACTGATCATTATTGATTTGAGGATAGGAAGTACAACTAACTTTTCCGTGTCCTCTTTAAAGTTTTGCTTGTACCATTTTCTTGTTTTCATTTGATAAAGGAATCAAATGAGCTCCTTAAATGTCTCATGATGAATGAAGTGAATTAGATGTATTTTGATTTTCCATAGGAGGAACTGAGCTCTTGTGGCATTTCCTGATTCTCATACAACCAGGAAATGAGATACTTGAGATACTAAAATAAAGTATGAAGTGTTGGATTCCTCATTGCATAGTCTGTGATGCAGCTCATGTGATTCTGGTAATAGAATAATGAGAGAAAACAGTGTCAAACGTGCATGCTTTCTCGGAAGGAAAGGAGAACATTTTGTGTGTAGTAAGCAGCAACGCAAGATGTTTAGCTTCTCAGGACCTTGAGACTGCTATTTTGGGGAGAAGAGATTATGTGGTTGCTTCTGTCACATGTTACTGTCCAATGAAAAACCTAACATCCTTTGAGTCTTTTGGCATTCTTTTGGCTTCTATCTTACAAAATTCTCTTGTGAAACTATCCTCATCAATAATGATTTTTTAACATCAATTGCATTCATGTGTGATGTGTCATTTCTATCATTAAACTGTGTCGAGTGCCATAATTATGATAGAAGAGAGCACTTTTGTGATGCCATCACAATGCACATCTGATAGAAGATAAAGTGACAGTTCTATTAACCAACCTGACATTTGGTATTGGAAGTGAACCATGGAGAACTGCTGTCTACTCGATTCTGGTGCTTTTCACAGCACCCACCCTGCCTCCTCTCCTTTCCCAATACCTGAATGCTAAACTCCATTTGCAGGTACTAGTCTGCAATTAGTTACATGTGTGTTCAATTACAATATTTATCTATTACTCAAGGCCAGATCCATGTCTACATATTGCATATGTGGGTATCTGATATCAGAATCTTAATGAAGAAGGACCAACTATGAATACATATAAATATATAAAGCTTTAGGTGCTACATATTAGTGTCCAATTAATTATGCTAATTGGGTGAAATGGTCCTTTGTTTTACCCGATAAATTTCTTCTCTTCCCTCCCCCCCCCCCCCCACAAATATTTTGTATTGCTATTTATGATTGTTGTAGTCTATGTCTGTCTATTACTAGAAGAGAATCATGTAACTATTGATGGTTTGATAATTCACTACGATTTCTGTCATTTTCACTGGCTGAAAGTGCAGTTTGCATGGGATGCCAGTTTAACTAACATCTTGGTAAACTGTTGAAAGTGCTTGTGTACATGAATATCTTTAGAAACATGACAAAGAAAAATTAAATCAAGTATTTTGAACTCAATATATGTATTTAATGTTTCTCCTGTTGATTTTTTTGGTTCAATATATTCTCAGACTTCACGACCTCAGTACAACCAAATCCTTGTAAAGAAGCCTGGTGATGATGACTTCTGGCCTTTCTCTAGTTATTACAGAACAGAGGATTAAGAACTATGTTGGATAATGATCCACATCTTCTCTGCTGTGAAAGTAGAAGCCTTTTCCGACTTGCCAGCAAGGTCAAAACTGTCCATATGTCATGAAGTTTTTGTAATTATTGGATCTTATTTCAACAATTTTCTTTTCCTCCATATACAGAGAAATGCAACTTTGTAATTCTATTATTATTATTATCCTAATTACTTCCTGCCAGTTGGATTGCTGATTAATTTTGGATTCTTATGAAAGGGATTTTCTTTCTTGCTTGTGGTTCTAAGTTGGAATTTGGTGTGGACTTGAACCCGACCATATTGGGTGGGGTCCATCTTTGGGGTCTGTTCATCGGCTGAACATTGGCCTTGCATACTGTGGCCACCTTTGTCTTCCCTCTGCCTGTACTCTTTTTTTTTTTTTCCAACTTCCTTCTGACCGATGGTTGAAAATTGGAGGCTTGCATCCGTTCTGGTGATGGTGTTTTGTGAATAACCTCATGTATCCCTTTTCTTAGTTTATTATCGAGCTTGTCTCCCTATCCAAGTCTCTTGTTTTGCCCCCAAAGATCTTTTCTTGTTGTTTGCGAATTGCATGCCTAGTAGACTGAACAACATACTTGTCCATGTCTTTATACCTCTGCATATCAGTTTGATCTGGAACTTCAACAAAGATGTTTTTGTTGATATAGTTTTATTAACTATTGTTTTTATTGAATCTAGCCTTCCCTTCTTTCAGGAACACGCCAATTTCTCAATATTGTCTGGAAGTCTTGGGACTGTTTCAAATAAATTTATAAACTCCCTTTCCCATATTGACGCCTAAATCTTTCCTAGTCCCAATGCATCCCTAACTTGCCTCGTCAATCTCTCCAAAGTTGTTCACCACTTTAGTCATTCCTGAAAGGAATTCTGGGGGGTACTGATACAAACCAAACAGATAGTACTGAATTCAATTGCCTTAGAGAATCTGTGAGAATTATTCCATTATCCCAACAACATGCAACCTCGAATGATGCATGGATCTATTTTGCTGTCAGGAACTAGGCTTCTGTCGATGCAGCTTTGAAGATGACGATGGGTGATTGTTTCCCTTTTCTGCGGTCAATTGTTCCAAGAATGCACATCCTTGGGAAGGGCATAGTTATCAAAATGAATGATGGTGAGGAGTAGGGTCTGAAGCAGTTAGTGGCTGTTGATAGTGGTGGTGGAGATGAGGGATAAATGTGGCATGTTAGGAGAACTCCATTATCATATAACGTATTGGACGACATATAAGATGTGGATGAGGATCTTGTCGGCAGGTTAGTCCCTGCTATAGTGTCCATACTCTAACTCAGAGTATACTCTTCCCAAACAGAATCCATCCACTACTAGTTATAGTTCTACATTTCTCAGCAAGAATGCTTTTATTTACAAGCAAGAATGTATGTGAAAAGGCATGTTTAGGTGTGACAGGCCCATTGGGTCAAGCAGAGTAAGCCCACTACTAGGCTCCCAAGAGAAGAAAGGGAGAGGAAGAAGAGCATCCAAAGGGACCTTAGTCTCATATTAGATGTCTCCTTTTGGTCCCACACCCAACAATATTCAAAAGAAACCCAAGAGACAGAGGTAAATAGGTGGACAAGTGGCACACTCATACGCAGAGCTAGAATTGATCCGAACTAATTTGACCGTCAGAGGGTCAGCCCTAAGAATACTTTTTTAGGATTGACTATCTTTTTCGGTTGGATCGTCCTTGGCGGGAGGTAGAAGCATGTTCCCCATCAAGTATCCCCAAGAATACCTTCATGAGATTGATTATCTTTTCAGGTCAGATCGTCCTTTGCCGGAGGCAGGAGCATGTTCCCTCTTGAATGCAAAGCATAACATCACGAGAAAAGGTCGGCCAACTAAAGTCTTGGTGGGTCAGACTTACTTCATTATTGGCATTATGTGTGAGAAGTGCAACTAAAGACACTATAGTTTTTTCTACCGTTTAATCTATTTTATCTTAGGGGAAACCAGTCTCTAGATCGGTCAAGCTCCATACTACCATCTCGATGAAATCCAAGACCTCAAGTTGGTCAATCTTTGTGGCACCACCTTGGTGAAATCCAAGGCCCCAGGTTGATCAATCTTCATGCCACTACCTTGGTGGAAACCAAGTTCCAAAGTTGGTTGAATTATGTGCCACCATCTTGGTGGAATCCAAGCCTGTAGGTTAGTTGAGCTCCATGCCATCACCTCAATAGGAATCCAAGACCTCAAGGTTCTATGCCACCACCTCGAAGGAATCCAAGACCCTAGGTCGATCGAGCTCCGTGCCATCACCACGGTGGAATCGAAGACCCTAAGTCGATGGAGCTCTATGCCACCACCTCGATAGAAACCAAGTCTCCAGATTGGTCAAGCTCTATTCCACCACCTTGGTAATCTAAGATCTTAGTTCGGCTGAGCTTTATGTCATCACCTCGTAGAATCCAACTCCCTGGGTCAGTCACTCATGTACCACCACCTTGGTGGAATCTAAGACCCCAGATCAGTCGAGCTCCACGCCACCACCTCAGCGACACTCAGGTTGCTAGAGCTCCACCAATTTAGTCCTAAGGTTGGCCGGACCACACTCCAACACCCCGGTGGCACTCTAAGCCTGTTGAGCCATACTCCACCACCTAAGTCCCTAGATCTACTAGACCATTCTCCATGACCTCAGTGGCTCTAGGTTAGCTAGACCATGATCCACCACCTAAGTCCTCAAGTTAGTTGGATTATGCTCCACCACCTCGGTAGCTCCAGATCAGCTAGACCACGTTTCACCACGTCACTAGGCACTAAGGTTGGTCATGCTATGCTCTACCACCTTAGTCCTCAGGTCAACATCTAGTCTACCACCTCAGCGGCACTCAGGTTGGCTAGACCACACTCCACCACCTAAGTTCATAGGTTTGTTAGACTGTGCTCTACCACCTTGGCGGCAATCAGGTCGGCTGGACCATTCTTCACCACCTAAGTCCCTAAGTCAACCAGAGCACGATCCAGCACCTCAACGATTCCAAGTCAACTAGACCACTCTCCACCACCTCAACGACACTTAGGTCGGCGGGACCATGCTCCACCACTAAGTGGACCACACTTACACCACCTTGGTAGTAGTTTGGTCAACTGGACTACGATCGTACTTCACCACCTAAGTTTCCAGATGAGCTGAACTACGATCCACCACCCTTTACAGAGATGGTGGGTACTTTTAGATTAGGATAAGCTATGTAAAGAGAAATAGGCATGGATGCCATTAGTAAGATTGCAACATATGAATTCCATGGACGAAGTGAGAAAAGAACAGGGAGTGTTATGAGAATATTGTAAATAGAACACTGCAGATTAGTGTTATGAGAAATTTTAACCCCCAAAAATACATATTTCACTTTGATTGCTACACTTGAGATGGAGATGGGTTAACTTATTTTTTTGAGTCAACTAACATCTTTGACTATATTTATTTTCATGTGAAAAAATAAAAAAATTTATATGAGATATATAATAAAATAATATTTAAAATTTTATGATAATTTTTTTTTAAAAAAAAAATTAGAAAAAAAAAAAGTTAACCCCCTCTACTCCACCTCTTGAGGTGAGATATATAGACTTACTAAGGGTAACCCTTTTCCCTTCCCCAAAACTGAGGGAGGGGGTTAACTGGGGGTACCCCTTGTCAAAGCGGTAAGAAAGAACAAAGCGGAATGTCACAATTATGTGCATAAGATGTCATTTTCTTGATCAAATGTGCATGTCTGCGACGGCAAAAGGGGCATATATGATATGAATTCAAATGTTTTTTATTCTATTCATCTGCACACAACTCCGCTGATAATTAATTAAGTACTCCAAGCTGGATCAATATATAAAATAGTGATACGGTATTTAATTAGTCTTACGACAAAATTATTAATGTTCTTTGTGGACGTCTCTAATTAAGATGAATTAGCTACAATATTAAATGAGAGTGCATGCATGGTTGAGTGATATATAATAAATTAAGAGCGTCTAAAAAGATGGTACGGAGAATTTTTTTTTTTTTTTTGGTGAAAGGTGATCGATGATACAAAAAATGAAAGAATGTAAACTGAAAGCGAGAGACGATTGTGTTTGTGTTCGTGCAGACAAGTATATGTATATATATATATAATTTTTGTGACCATTCTAATTAAGTACAATATGCATAAGCCTTACTCACACGTGTGAGAGAACTCATGCAGACACGGTTATGAGTTATGTCTGAGAGATCGGCACAAGAGACGTCCGTCCAACATTAAATATTTCTCAAACCGAAATTATGTCATAGATTAGGACATTATATCATTACAGATAATAAATTATGTTATTTATTATTTATGAACAAACTGAAGTTTGCCGGCTGTCAGGGGTGTGCCCGTCCCCGCCATCATTTCGAAATCTGCGACTTTGTGGGTCGCACTGCGAAAGGGCCCACCCCCACACAACGGTCAGCCGTCGGGATACAGCGCGCGCACGCACGCAAGGAAGCAACCACTCTCTCTCTCTTTATATATACACACACAAGCAAACCTAGAACCCAGAACCTTCGTCTCTCTCTCTCTCTCTCTCTCCATCTGAACGAGAAGAAGAAGAAGAAGAGAGGAGGAGGAAGAAGAAGGGCGCCGGAGCATCGGCTGCAATGGCAGGAAACGACGGCTTTTCTGGCATCTACCCAGGGTTCATCTTCCTCCCCAGCGACCAAGTACTCCTCAGCTTCTACCTTCGCAGAAAGATCGACGGGCAGGCGGACGACCAAGTTTTTGGATCCATCCCTACGGTCGATCTCTTCGGCCCCAATGCCCCCGCACCCTGGCTCCTCCACCCGGCCGCCGCCACTTCCTCCTCCAAGAACTCCTCCTCCTGCAATGTTTCCAGCGGCATCGTCCCCAGCAAGGTGACGGACTGGTTTTATTGTTTCGCCCGCACCAGCCGTCGTGGATCTGGATCTTGCCGCACAACCAATTGCGGGACCTGGCTCACCAGCGGTGGGGACAAGCGGGTGATGAGATCCGTCGGGGGAGAGGAGAGCGTCGCCCTTGGCTACAAAAATACCCTTGCTTTCAAGATCCCGGCATGTGGCGGCGGCGGCTCAAAGTGGGTTCCAACTTCGTGGGTTATGCACGAATTCAAGCTCCACCGTGGTCACCCAGATGTGAGGAGGAAGGCGGCGACTGCAGCAACGACCAAGAAGAATAAGGACAACCGTCACCTATCGGAGGAGGAGGCGGTGGAGTTGGTGCTTTGCAGGATCCGATGCACCAAACCCATGGAACCCAGTGAGATGAGTTCTGGATTAGGGTTCGGAGCGTTGCAGCCAGGTGAGGAGGTAGAAAGACCACAGAAGAGGCAGCGGACGGGCTGTAGCAGTGATGAATCGGGATCTCATCCTGAGTTGGAACCCGTGAGGAGCGAGGGAGAAGGCGGCCAGGCTTCGCTGCTGGAGGGCTCTTCTCCTTCTTCTTCTATGCTGCAATATGGGTTTGGGAGTACTTACCAGCTCGAACAACAGCAGGTGGTCGCCCCCACCACCCCCGCCGCTGTGGATGTGGAGCAAGAAAAATGCAGCCTGCAGAATCCTTCGGTGCGCACTGATCTCGTTCCATCTCCCTCTTCTCCTTGTTGTTCTGTCCAATGTGGGTTTTGGAGGAGTAATTCTGTCGAACAGCAGGTGGTCACTGCTGCCGGTGTGAACTCTGCAGCGTCTTTTCCTGATCAGGTGGACGACGTCAACGACTGCTGGATGCTGGATAGTAGTATAGACGACAGGGACGGATTTTGGGAGATGTTATCTGTCCTGTGTGAAGTATAAACCCTCCCCTCCCCTCCCTGAAAACATAAATACGATGCACAGTTGCCGACTAGATCTTAATTTCTTGTGTGTATACAGGATTAGATTAGCGTTTGCATATAATATTGTACGTCTCTCCTCTCCCTGTAAGGTTGTATTAATTCGTCTGTGTATATATACATTGGAATAAATTTGTTGCTCGATCGAGCAGTTAATTGTTGAAATCTCAGCTGGATGTGTTGATCTCCAATTAAGTACATTTGTGATCGATCGGATTATTAATTAATTTCGACCTTAAATACGATTTTTTTCCTTTAAATAGAGCGATCTTTTAATTTCAGTAGAAGTAAATCCCACTATACTACTTACTTGATTAATTATTAATTGAGGAAATTAACAACTCGGGATGTATATATAACTAATTAAAAGCAAAACAAATTAAGGGCCGGGTTAAAGCGCAAATATTAATGTATAGCATCTCTTCCAGTTAAAAAGTTGATCAGAAAGTATATATATATCCATTAATGTTACACACATGTAACTAATTAAGTATTTATATATACATCAAATCTCAATTAAAGAATAAGTAGCTAGGAGATGTGTGTGTATTTAATATATAGTTTAAGAAGCCAGTATAATTAACTGTACGTACATTATTAATGCATGTCAAAGGAACTAAACCACACCTTCACATGATATTGCACATTCTTATGACGATTCCGGCCGGTACGTAGCTCCTAACTTTTCGCTCACCTATAAGGTATATATATATGTAAGCATGATTAATTCTTCTTGTCTCTATTTATGATATATATATGTACGGCATATATATATATAGATGTTGATGTACAACATGCAACTTTATCATTTCAACTCGGAATGTGATCAAGAAGCGAATGCTGCTTTAATTTAACTCCTTAAGTCACTCGTGAATCAACTATTTATATATAACTTGGTTTTTTTAATTAGTGCATGGACCATTAAATTTTCGGCCACATCGACCTAGCTAGGAGAGGTCGGTAGGGTTGTCGATGATGGGAGTACCTGCAGAAGAAAGTGTGTACGTTAATATATATGTGCAGTAATTAAGAATATATTACCTCTTCAATCGTTATCTGTTTCATATATATTGCCTGGAGCCCACGGCATAAAATGGATTTCGACACTGGGTCCAAATGGGGTTGTTTGTATTATGCAAAAAAAAATCTGAATCGAAACGTGTAAAAAGTTTGAGAATTTTTTTTTTTTTTTAGAAAATCCCACTGATATTTAATGAGTGTAGTCATCCCATGTACTAAGAGGAAACAAATTCTTCGAGAAACTTAATTTGTGGTTGGGGTTTTATAAGTCTTTTTTTTTAACAAGAAAATATATACTTGTATTAAAATTAACCAAACTTCTAACTAATTAATTAACCAAGAGATATCACATAATACACATGAGAGGAACCAGAAAAAAATATATATATACTACATTATGGATTGCATTATAATACACATGAGTCGCAACAACAACTGAATCATCAAATCTTATTTTGAGAGAAAAAGGGATGCTCAACGATATCATGTAGTAAATAAGGAAACGGAGCTCGGAAGACTAACACCACCAGATAGTGTATATATAGATGTGTCTCATTAAAGAGCTCAACCAAATGCTCCAAAAAACCCTAAAGGGGGGGACCTAGCTAGAGTCTGACGGACATAATAAGTTACCAAAGTGGAGATGCGACCTCCCAATATATATATATATATATATATATATATATATATAGTGATGATAATTTGAAAAATTACTATATATTTAATAATGTACGTATACATAAATTTGTAAAATTAATATATATTTAATGCAAGTATTAATTAATATATAATTAAAAAAATTGTATGACAAAATTGTCTTAGAATCGGCCAACCTAGAACGAATCGGCTGATTTTGACTTAGGAGGTGTCTCTGCTTGCCACATGTCCTGTATCTAATTTAGGCGGGAAATATGGACTTCTGTTTTAGTATTATAGTATAGATGGAGTTACATGAGGATATACAGTTTCTTGATACATATATGAGAGGACAGACAAAGAGGTCAAGAACAAGAAAACCTATACGAGAAAGAATTTGGAAGAGAAAGGAGAACTATATATACAGTGTCGAACATGCATGCTTTCTCGGAGGGAAAGGTGAACATTTTGTGTGTAGTAGTAAGCAGCAATGCAAGATGTTTAGCTTCTCAGGAACTTGATACTGCTATTTTGAGGAGAAGATAGATTATGTGGTTGCTACTGTCACATGTTATTGTCCAATGAAGAACCTAACATCCTTTTGAGTCCTTTGGCATTCTTTAGGCTTCTATCCTACAAAATTAATTCTCTTGTGAAACTGTCCCCATCAATAATGATTTTTAATCATCATCAATTACATTCATGTGTCATTTCTATCATTAAACTGTGTGGAGTGCCATAATTATGATAGAAGAGAGCACTTTTGTGATGCCATCACAATGCACATCTGATAGAAGATAAAGTGACAATTCTATTAACCAACCTGACATAATTGGTATTGGAAGTGAACCACGGACAACTGTTGTCTACTCGATTTTGGTGCTTTTTGGAGTACCCACCATGCAGCCTCCTCTCTTTTCCCAATACCTGATGCTAACCTCCATTTACAGGTGCTAGTGTGCAAATAATTACATGTGTGTTCAATTACAATATTTCATATATTACTCAAGGCCAGATCCATGTCCACATATTGCAAATGTGTGGGTATCTGATATCATCAGAATATTAATGAAGAAGGACCAACTATGAATACATATAAACTTATAAGGGTTTAGGTGCTACATATTAGTGTCCAATTAGTTATGCTAATTGGGTGAAATGGTCCTTCTTTTTACCCGATAAATCTCTTCTCCCCTCCCCCCCCCCCCCCCCCCCGCAAAAAAAAAAAAATTGTATTGCATTTTTGATTGTTTTAGTCTATGTCTGTCTATTATTAGAAGAGAATCATGTAACTATTGATGGTTTGATAATTCACTACCATTTCTGCAATTTTCACTGGATGAAATTAAGTGCGATATGCGCATTCTTGCAGTTTGCATGGGATGCCACACTACAAGAAAACTGACTTGTACCTACACTATATACCTACGCGTTAGATAGTTGTAGGTATTAGAAGGATATACCTACGCCAGATAAAAAGTATACCTACACAATAAATATTATAGTAGGTATAAACTACTTTTTTTTCAATTTTTTATTCTTTTCCCTCTCGAAGCGCTTTTCCCCTTTTCCCCCCTTTCTGTCTCGAAACCCCCGCACGCCTTCGCTTTCTCCCCCCTTTCTGCCCTATTCCGCCAACGGCTGTGCCTCACCATCGTCGAGGAAGAGGGAGGTCCTTATGGGGACGGCAGCGCTATGGTTTGCAGGGGAAGCGACGCAACAAGACGATCCGGAGGAAGACGACCGTGAAGGCGATCCGGAGGAAGAAGGCGGCCTGGCCATTTCCGGCAAGTGATCAAACCCCCCTCCACTTTGCCCATCTCCCTTTCTCGACCCTCTCCTTCCTCCTCTCTCGCTCGCCGCTCTCTCTTTCTTCCCTCTCTCTCACGTTCTCTCTCTCTCTCTCTCTCTCTCTCTCTCTCTCTCTCTCACTGGGTGTCGCCGCCGCAGGCATCCTTTGGTGGAGTTGGTGTCGCTGCCCCGCTTCTTCCTCCCCTGTTCTGTGTTGTGGAGGAGGTCGCCACCGTCATGATTGCCGCTGCCGCCTCCCTGTGCTGCCGCGCCGTTGCTGTCTCCATCGCGTCACCGCTGCTCCCAAGAAGCAGTCCGCGGCCAGTGTGTGAAGGGTAGACTAAGCAGACTTCAGTATTTTGCTGTCCTTTTTTTTTTGCTTCATTAATGTGATTTTCGGGATTGTATGGTACTATTGTGATGGTAATTTGAATGAAGGATGCTGTGATTTTCTACTCTATGAATTTAGTATTTGAGTTGAGAGTAGTTCTTTTATAGCCATCAATGTTCACCTTTTGTGTTGTTTATTACCATCCTCCTATCAGTGCACTATTTTTTGGTTATTAGCATGTGAGGTTTTCCATGTTTAAATTAGCATGTCTTGGTTATAATCTTGTTCTACCTGTCAGTGCATATGTTGGTTCAAGTTAATGCCAGGTTAGTATAACAATGATCTTGGCTTTTAATAATGATCAGGTTAATAAATTTAGTGTCTCGCTTTTTTATTAAAAAAAAAGATTTTGAATGATGTATGTACCAATGGATAAAGCATACCCCATGTAGCATCCTAATATTTGCTTCATTTTCAGCGGTAACTAACTTTGCATCCTAAAATGTTCACCACATTCCTGAAGTAAGAGTCCAAATGCCCTTAGTCATGTTTGTCTCCAGAATAAAATTAAAGAAAGAAGATAGTGATTGTTTACTCTTTGGGTGGGTGGAGGGTTGCTCTGGGTATGATACTGAGTGTTGATAATGGTTAATTGGCAGTGCTTAAATCATGTAACAGTGAATACTATACTTTATTTTGGACTAGCTATTTCGTTTTTACTTCTCTTCCTCCATTTTAGTACCCATTGGTGCAGCTTCATGCATACATCCTCTGAACTTTGAATTGTTTGCTATTAGACTTGTTATCATTTTTTAGATTTATCCCTTTGAATTTTGGTTGATACATAAAATCTAAATTTGCTTTATGTGCATAAAGATATGAAACTTTGTATTTAGCATGCCATTCATTCTTTATTTATTTTATATTTTCTTGGGAGCATTGGGAGAAAAAAAGTTGGGACTAATGGGCAAACCGTTGTCATGCTGGCAGTTCAATGAGTTTCTTCTTCATGATAAAGTATTTCTTTGTCATGAATTTTATAGATAATTATGTAGGCAGAACTTTTATCATGTAAATTTTAGGTTTCTTTGGAAATTTAAATCCCGATATGTCAAAATGTGTACCTATGTCAATGGCTGCCTTCAAATTATTTGTCTTACTAATCTTTATTTTTTTCCCAAATTGATCTTGTGTTAGCAACCCTATGACCACCCATGTTTTGGTTGAACAACTGAAAAAAAAAAAAAGAAAAAACATCATATGTCATGCAATTTTCCCATGACCACCCAAGTTTGCTATCTGTTCTTTGCTGGATATCATATTTTTATCCTACTGTCATCATGCAATTTAAGTTTGAATTTCAACTAATTTGGTGGGGGAGGGGACAGTGGGGGGTCTGAGAGTGTGTATGTGTCTATCTTCTTGTCTTCAATATTTTACAGTGGTGCCAATTGCTTTCCGTTCGACCATCGATTGACTGCAGTGCTAGCGACAGTAAGAGCGTACTGTGAAGTAGTACTTCACAAAGTATGCGGTAAGTTTATCAATATTATCATTTGCTCATCCCACCTGAACTTTATTTCCTAGTTTCTTACATATTCTACTTGTTTGTTCATATTTTATAGAGATATGGATTGGAGTTGGATGGATTTGCGAAGAATGTTGTGGGTTATTATGATGGTGTAGATGCATTCATCAAATTTGCTTACAGGCATTTACCACCGGATAAAAAATTAGATGCCCTTGTGTCAATTGCACTTGTCTGAAAAAGTGGCAAAAAGAGATAGTTAAAGAGCACTTGTATTTGGATGGTGTTATAAAAGACAAAGACTTTTGAAAATTTTATGGTGAGGGATCATCATATGAGATGTTAGAAAATTTTGGTGGGAACACATCTATGCATCAAATGTTGGATGATATCTTTCAAATATCTTCCCACAAAAGAAAAGAAATTCAGCTTGATAAGGATTCCAAGTTCTTTTATGATTTATTGGAAGATTCAGCAAAACCAGTATATCCAGGATGCAAAAAATTTAGCAAGCTTTCATTTTTGGTTAGATTGATGAACATTAAATGCTTAGGAGGATGGAGTAACAAGCATTTTGACATGTTGTTAATGTTGTTGAAGGAGTTGCTTCCAGAAGGTGAGTCATTACCTTCATCATTGTATGAAGTTAAGAAGATGCTTGATAAATTGGGCTATGGTTATCGAAAAATTGACGCATGTCCAAATGATTGCATCTTATTTTGGAAAGAGAATGAGAATTTTGATTGTTGTCCTAAGTGTGGAGAGTCCAGATGGAAAAGTGTTAAGTCTAATAAAGTGGAAAGTAAAAAGAAATGAGTACCTCAAAAGATTCTTCGTCATTTTCCACTTATTACAAGACTACAGAGATTATTCATGTCTTCTAAAACTTCTACAAGTATGACTTGACATGAAACTGAACGTCAAGAGATGGTGTGTTAAGGCATCCTGCTGATTCTCCTTGTTGGAAAGCTTTAGATGCCATCAATGAATTTGGGTTAAATTGTCGAAATGTACGCCTTGGTTTGGCAAGTGATGATTTTAACCCCTTTGGGACGATGAACATCACTCATAGTACTTGGCCTGTTTTGGTGGTTCCATATAACTTACCACCTTGGGAGTGCATGAAAAGCACAAATATGATACTTTGCATACTCATATCTGGCCCAAAAGGTCCTGGTAATAATATTGATGTGTATCTACAACCACTTATAGAAGAGTTGCAAATTCTTTAGCATGGTGTCGGCACATTTGATGCAGCTAAAATTGAGATTTTTTGTATGCGAGCAGCATTATTATGGACTATAATGATTTTCCAGCATACGCCTACATGTCAGTTGGAGTACTAAAGGTCGATTAGCTTGTCCTACTTGCAATAAAATACTTGTTCAAAGTGGTTGAATGCTAGTGGTAAATTTTGGTACACAGAACATCGCAGATGGTTAAGAAATGATCATAAATTTCGAAAAATGAGTCAACAATTTGATGGACATGAGGAGTGGGGTGATAGACCCATGCCATTATCTGGGGATGAAGTATTGTTACAACTATAAGACCTAACTTTCAGGCATGGGAAAAAAACAATCAAGAAGAAAGGTAAGAGAAAAAAGATTGTGGAAAAAGTTGATCCTAATAAATATTTGGGTTGGAAAAAACATAGTATTTTCTTCTCTTTACCATATTGGAAATCTTTGTTGAGGTTTTCGAGCTGAGGTTTTCATTATCACACACACTATAAAAGATGGCAGGCCCATAAATGAGGAATGTGCAATTGCCATTGTAAGTCTTCTTTAATTATATGTCTATGTGTAATGCTTATGCCATTGTAAGTCTTCTTTAATATCTCTTTATTTAATGCTTATGCCATTGTAAATCTTCTTTAATATCTTTCATATGTCACATATCCCAATGTTTAAACAGGAAAAGCTTAAAGCTCTGAAACAGACTCAACCTTCAGCCAACTCTTCAAATCCAGTGGTAGCGAAAGATGATGCCTTTTCTAAGGTGTTCGGAGAAGAAAAATCTGGTAGAATACGAGGAGTAGGCACTGGGCCAACACCAGTTACTTTGTGGGGAAGAAAAAATGAAATGTTAAAGTCTGAAAATAAGACATTGCATCAACGAATCAAAGTTCTTGAGGAGAAATTTGCTAAACTTGAGAACAAGGAATTGGAAGAGATATATATTTATTTGCATAATACTGCATAAATTTGATTCACTTATTAATATTAACTGGTTGCTTATTGTTTCATGTAAAAAATAATGAGTCACAAGTACATAGAGACTCACCAGGGCTTTTCGCCTCATCTATGGCAAGTAAGGAGTGTTCATCGAGTAAGGACCTGGTGAATGATAATTTTTTGTAACTCACTTTAATTTGATAGTGCCAATGTGTGGAATGTGTGCATAATTTTTTACCTTTAAATGCAGTACTCAATTGACAAAACATTTCATAATTATCTTCTGGAGTTTACATTTCCTGTAGTTTACATTTCTTACCTTGTCCATGCTACAGTTGATCCTGTAGTTTACAGTTCTAAAGTTGAGTGCAGACTTCGCTGGAGGATCTGGAAATGGGAACTGAAAATGGTGCATGGTTTGTTGAAAGAAAAAATGATTCTCCTTTACTCATTCAGTCTTTCTCTATTTTCTCCCTTAAGTACGGTTATCTGTAGGAATTGATAAAAGTACGTAACTAATCTATGATGATTTCAATGTCAAATTGACCTACTACAATGCTTGTCAGTTGACAGTTTATGTTCTCCATTTTTGCATCTCAGAATGTGGTTAGTGGTACAAGGAACAACAAAGTAAGTAACCCTTTTCCAAAAATCTGGTCAACAATGGTTTATTTTTGTTCAACATGAGCTAGTTATAATATTTTTATATATTTTTTCCATTATAATTAATGACTAACTTTTATGTAATTTCAGATGACAGGGAAGAAGGTGAAATTGCTGGATTTGGAGAATGAACAAGTGGCAGAAGGAATTGTTATGAGTATGGATCCAGCAAAAATTGTTATGGGGAGACCGATTGGAACTGTGTACTGTGAAGTCTCAATTCATTATGCAAACAAACCTGATGCTCCGTTGTTTGTTACAGATGACCATAGATTTCGAATCAAAGATGCCATTGGAAGTCATATTCTATGGTTTCGAGATTATGTAAGTTTTTAGTTTATTGAAAATTTATACTACCTAACAAATCATCTAGCACTTTTGTTAACTTCTTTTATTGTTTTCTTTCTATGTAGGTGTTGGTGGATGAGACAAAACGAACACTATTTATTGGTTAGCACTTTGTAAACACTTTGAAACAATTTGGTATGATTTTGGACAAATAGATGTTGTGTATGTATATATTTACAAACACTTTCTAAACACAATATTTGATGAATGTGGTTATGTGTTGAATGAATGAATGAATGTGGCAATGTTGAATGAGATAATGTGAATGTGAAGTATGGATCTCACAAGAATGAAGTTGGCAGGCTGATGTGTTGTCCTGAGTTGAGTTGGCCAACACTCACATTGCTTAGCCGACTGCATAGGCAGTGGAGGCAAGCAGTTGGTTCCTTATGTGCAAGGTTTTTCTTTAGGTAGTATTTACATTCTATTACTTTCACAGGTTTTAAATTTTACTAAGAACTGTACTCGTGCTGCTTCAGGTATGTTGCCTTTTTTCTTTTGTTATGTCACACAGGTTTTCTTCTTCCACTTGTCCAGTATATATTCTAAGATATTTTATAGTTCTTTTGTTCTCTGTTCATGTTTTCTTCGCCACGTGATGTGTTTTTGTTTTTTTGCGGGGGGGGGGGGGGGGTCGGTGAATGTGTGGAAGTTGGTCTGCTAGCATTTCATTCCATTTCATTGCAGGAGGCTTCATCATTCCATTTCCTTTTCAATGTTTATTCGAAAGCTCATTGGATCAGGTAGTGTATAGTCAATGTTTCTTGAAGACTAGCTTGCCACTGTCTTACTGCAGCAATCATTGAGCTGCAATACGAACTTGATAGTACATTATACGTACATACTATTGATTTGTGTTTTGTTTGCTGACAAGTTATTGGAAACATTTTTCAGGATGCTATTCTTACTTCTGGATATCTTTTCTCACTTCATTGTGAGTATAACATGGCAAATGGATTCATGCTGCCCAGTTTCTCCAGCTTGACCAGAACATATCAACTTTTGTTTAGGACTATATATCACTTTGTAAAGACTTGGAAACACTTTGGTATAATTTTGGACAAATAGATGTTGTGAATGTATATTTGACATTAATATGAAAAGTGTTGTGAATGACCACAATATTTGTTTGAATGAATGAATGTGGCTATGTTGATGAAATGTATAAATGAATGTGGCTATGTTGATGAAGTGTATGAATGAATGAATGTGGCTATGTTGATGAAGTGTATGAATGAATGTGGATTTATTGATGAATTGTATGAATGAATAAGATGATGTGAATGTGTGAATGTTGCATTGTGATTCTTATGAATGTATATGTAGGAATACGAGGAGAAAGACAGGTGAATGAATAATGTATATGTAAGAATATGGGGTGGAAAAGCAGGTGATATTTTTTTTTTAAATGTACAAAATCCTACGACATTTAATGTTGTAGGTATAAATAACCTACGATATTTCATTCTGTAGGTAAACAAAACCTACAACATTAAAAGTTGTAGGTAAAGTACATGTACTTTACCTACGACTCTGTCGTAGGTAATAGTATTACCAACATGTACTTTACCTACGACCGAAGCCGTAGGAAATGTCATAGGTATACATATATACCTATGATATTTGCCACATTACTGACGTTTTTGGTCGTAGGTACAACTGTGTTTTCTAGTAGTGCCAGTTTAACTAACGTCTGGATAAACTGTTGAAAGTGCATGTGTACATGGATAGATATCTTTAGAAACATGAGAAAGAAAAATTAAATCAAGTATTTTGAACTCAATATATGTATTTAATGTTTCTCCTATTGATTTTTCTGGTTTAATGTATTCTCAGACTTCACGACCTCAGTACAACCAAATCCTTGTAAAGAAGTCTGGTGATGATGAGTTCTGGCCTTTCTCTAATTATTACAGAACAAAGGATTAAGAATTATGTTGGGATAATGATCCACATCTTCTCTGCTTTGAAAGTAGAAGCCTTTTCCGACTTGCCAGCAAGGTCAAAACTATTCATATGTCATGAAGGTTTTGTAATTATTGGATCTTATTTCTACAATTTTCTTTTCCTCCATATACAGAGAAATGCAACTTTGTAATTCTATTGTTATTACCCTAATAACTTCCTGCCAGTTGGATTGCTGATTAATTTTGGATTCTTATGGAAGGGATTTTCTTTCTTGCTTGTGGTTCTAAGTTGGAATTTGGTGTGGACTTGAACTCGACCATACTAGGTGGGATCCATCTTCGGGGTCTGTTCATCGGCTGAACACTGGCCTTCCATAATATAGCCACCTTTGTCTTCCCTCTGCTTGTACTCTTTTTTTTTTTTCATCTTCCTTCTGCCCGATGGTTGGAAATTGGAGGCTTGCATCTGTTCTGGTGATGGTGTTTTGTGAAAAACCTCATGTATCCCTTTTCTTAGTTTATTATCGAGCTTGTCTCCCTATCCAAGTCTCTTGTTTTGCCCCCAAAGATCTTTTCTTACTGTTTGCAAATTACATGCCTAATAGACTGAACAATATACTTGACCATGTCTTACATTTGCAAATTTCTCAATATTGTCTGGAGTCTTGGGACTTTTTCAAATAAATTTATAAACTCTCTTTCCCATATTGACGCCTAATCTTTCCTAGTCCCAATGCATCCCTAACCTTCCTCATCATTCTCTCTAAGTTGTTCACCCTTAGTCATTCTTGGTAGGAATTCTGGGGGGGGGGGACTGATACAAACCAAACAACAGATAGTACTGAATTCAATTGCCTTGGAGAATCCGTGAGAATTATTCCATTATCCCAATAGCATGCAACCTCGAATGATGCATGGATCCATTTTTCTATCAGGAACTAGGCTTCTGTAGATGCAACTTTTAAGATGACGATGGGTGATTGTTTCCCTTTTCTGCAGTAAATTGTTCCAAGAATGTGCACATTCTTGGGAAGGGCTAGTTATCAAAATGAATGATGGTGAGGAGTAGGATCTAAAGCAGTTGGTGGTTGCTGATAGTGGTGGTGGAGATGAGAGATAAATAGGGCATGGTAGGAGAACTCCGTTATCATGTAACGTATTGGACGTCATATAAGATGTGGATGAGGATCTTGTCCGCAAGTTAGTCCCTACTACAATGTCCATACTCTAACTCAAAGTATACTCTTCCCAAACAGAATCCATCCACTACTAGATATACAGTTCTATATTTCACAACAAGAATGCATTTATTTACAAGAAAGAATATATGTGAAAAGATATGTTTAGGTGTGACAGGCCCATTGGGTCAAGCTGAGTAAGCCCACTACTGGGCTCCCAAGAGAAGAAAGGGAGAAGAAGAAGAGCATCCAAAGGGACCTCAGTCTCATATCGGATGTCTCCTTTTGGTCCCACACCCAACGATCTTCAAAAGAAACCCAAGAGGTAGAGGTAAAGGGGTAGACAAGTGGCACATTCTTATGCAGAGCTAGAACCGAGCCAAACTAACTTGACTATCAGACGATCAGCCCCAAGAACACCTTTTTATGATTGACTATCTTTTCCGGTTGGATAGTCATCGGTGGGAGGTAGAAGCATGTTCCCCGTCAAGTACCCCCAATAATATGTTTTTGAGATTGACTATCTTTTCAGGTGAGATCGTCCTTTGCTGGAGGCAGGAGCATGCTCCCTCTTGAGCGCAAAGCATAACATCACCAGACATTCGAGCTCGAGCTTCGAAAGGTCGGCCAACTATAGTCTTTGTGGGTCAGATTGACAATTCATCATTGGCATTATCTATGAAAAGTGCAACTAACGTCACTATAGTTTTCTCTAACCTTTAATCTATTTTATCTTAGGGGAAACTGGTCTCCATGTTGATCGATCTCTATACTACCACCTCAATGAAATCCAAGACCTCAACTTGGTCGATCTCTGTGGCACCACCTCTGCGAAATCCAAGACCCCAAGTTGATCGAGCTTCATGCCACTACCTTGGTGGAAACCAAGTTGCAAAGTTGATTAAGTTATGTGCCACCACCTTGGTGGAATCCAAGCACCTAGGTTAGTTGAGCTCTGTGACATCACCTCAGAAGAATCTAGGACTTTAGGTCGGTCGAGCTCTGTGCCACCAACTCAAATGAATCCAAGGCACCAAGTCAATCGAGCTTCATGCCACTACCTCAGCGGAATCAACGACCCAATGTCACTCGAGCTCCATTCCACCACCTTGGTGAAATCCAAGGCCCCAAGTCGATCGAGCTTCATGCCACCACCTCAGTAGAATCCAAGACTCCAGGTCGATCGAGCTCTGTGCCACCAGTTTGGTAGAATCCAAGTCCCAGGTCGATCGAGCTCTGTGCCACCACCTCAAAGGTATCCAAGACCCTAGGTCGATCGACCTCTGTGCCATCACCACAGTGGAATTAAAGACCCTAAGTCGATGGAGCTCTATGTCCACCTCGGCAGAAACCAAGTCTACAGATAGGTTGAGCTCTGTTCCACCACCTTGGTAAAATCTAAGATCTTAGGTCAGTCGAGCTTCATGCCATCACCTCGGTAGAATCCAAGTCCTTGGTCAGTGAGTCACATGCCACCACGTTGCTAGAATCCAAGACCTCAGATCAATCGAGCTCCACGCACCATCTCAAGGACACTCAGATCGGCTAGAGCTCCACCACTTTAGTCTTGAGGTTGGTTTGACCACACTCCACCACCTCGGTGGCACTCAGGCCTGTTGAGCAATGCTCCACCATCTAAGTCCCTAGATCTACTAGACCACGCTTCACCACCTCGGTGGCTTCAGGTTAGCTAGACTATGGTTCACCATCTAAATTCTTAAGTCAGTTGGATTATGCTCCACTACCTCGGTAGCTCCAGATCAGCTAGACTGTCATGCCCCAAAATTTAGACTATCATTTCCAATAAAAGTAACTTACAACCTTTCATCATCAGAGCCAATCACAGGGCCCATTATTGGAATTCAATATGACTCAAGAAGAAGTAAACTATCTATTATAGACTCTATTATCTCTAAGCATGTTGGCTGACATGACAGATACTCTCTAAGAAGCTCTTCACTCTTCCCTAGCCCCATCATTCTCTAAATCCTCGTAGTCATCACTTGAAATGGTGCAAGAAGTAGGTGCGAGCGTGCTGACGCCTAGTAGGATTTATTTCTCATGGTGCGGGCATACTTTACGTGAGTTAACAATTTATCAGGCAAGATACTAATATGCAATACTCATGGCAAGACGATCATGATAACGATATGGAACAACTTCCAAAGGTATAACATGTACGAGAACGATCCAGTAAACAAAATTCAATGATATTTACCAAGTGGGAAGGAATGATTAACAATGGGATGGATGACAGTACAATCAATTATTAAATAGAAGAGATTCAATAATCTATAGCATGTATAGTGAATAGCACAAGTTGAATTCTATAGAATTCCAGTGAACAATGACGTATTAGATTCAATAATGATGACATATATAATAGATTTGGCCACTTCACTTATAACAATTCAATCAATCACTCAATCATTTAATAACAATGTGAAAATTATCCAGATCAATCTTGCACCCATTTAGGTGATTGCAAGACACCTCATTGGATCATATACTTTTGCGATTATAAGTATTTCAAGTGCTCCTCTTAGGACCAGACTGGGCCCTTATATGCACAGGCATCAGTCATGAACTGAAGTTCTAATAATTTATGGTAATTCTATTTCATTTATAGCAAACATGATTTCCAAGAAATAGACAGTCATGTACTAAAGATCATGTCAATGATTATAAGAATAACAAGGCAAGTGGACATAATCCGGAGTAAATTTCGACAACATAACAACTTAATTTCATTAATTCAACATTTACATTTAATGGCTTGATTTACATGTAACAAAATCACTCTCACGAGAAGTAGATGAGAATGGAAGTGCTTTCTATCTTCTGGGAACTTCAATGGTACAACCAACTCGGTCTCCACGAGGAAATCTATGGAGTACGGAGATTTACGAGGTCTTAGTGGAAAGGTCCCTAGTCTGCTAGTGCGGAATGACCAATAGAGAGTTTTTAATCCCCCAAGAAAGGGCTGCCTATAAGTGCAATATGTTATGTAGAACGTGTCTCAATGTCACAAACCATCGGTTTAAAACATAATCGAAAGCAAGTAACACGATGACCCAGTATAGAACATGCAATTAAAGCAAAATGCCTTTCAGTATTTTAACATGACATACTTCTAGGTTAATATCAAGCTAGATCATGAAAGTAGAATATAGCAATCACATGATAGATGGAATCACACAATTCATTAGGAACAATTAGAATAGAATTTCATGTTATTATAGCTTTTACATGGATTGATAACTTTTAGGCCACTTGACAGATTGAACAATACAACCTAGTAATCATAACATGCAAGACATATGGCCTAGACTGACTGAAAAAGTTTTGGGTAGGCTTTATAAATTGCGACAGGTTTAGTCGTCATGGATCTCCATAGTTTATACAGAAAATATGGTTTTCTAGGACGTAAAGTGATTCCGACTGAAAATTGCGATGGGTTGAGTCGTAGCGGTTCACAAATGATCGAAAACAAAAATAGCATGCTAAACGAAGCATATGGAACTTAGGGTCAGCCTATAAGTCATGTTTGTTCAACTGAAAATCATTAAAAATAAGTCAAATTCACGACAGATTCATTCGTCACAATTTAAGTCACTGAATCGCGACCACTTGACTGGTTGCGATTCAAACAGGCAGACAGATTAGGGACTAGGTTGCGCGATCTTGTGTTTTGGCTCGAAACTCAAGGTTCTAGGGGTTTTTAGATAAAATTCTCAACATGAAACTTGTTGGAAACTTGTAGAGGAAGAACTCTATGGCTTTTGTTTCACCTATGTTGACCTAGGGATGTGTGAATCATGAAGTTAACAAGAAATGCCCTAAAATTACGCGACGATGGGAAAACACTTAATACTCTTAACATAGATAATGGAAATTGGAAACAATAGAGGCAAATGAAAGTAGACTTGAAGATATTTCAGATGGTATATGCCATGTTATGTTTGATTCTGAGATCACCTACCTTTGATCGCTCCTAAGGGAACTCTTCTGCACAGGTTGTGTAGAGCACGAGTTGAGGAAGAACCCTTGCGTTGGGAGCGAATTCCTCCTCCTATGGTGCCCTTGCTAGCCTCCTCACGTCCCCAACATATGGTAAACTCGCTCCCAATGAGTTTAGGGAGAGTATTTATAGATTTAGGGTTTTTTGGAGTCCTAATGTAACTAGAAATTTGGGAATTCCGAGTTTGGTTAATCCCTTCCTTCATTAGAGGATTCCCATCCCAATATGAGTGGAAAATCTATTAGGAAACCTCCTATTTTAGTTGTGCACAAATTTGGGTAGTCTTAGGATCATTAAACTAGTTTTTAGCCCTAATTGGTCTTTCTAATTCAACCCCAATTAACCTATAAATTTTCATGATATTTTCTTACTTGAATTTTTTCATGAGCCAAAAGTTGCCCATTGCCCCAAATCCCATGATGGGCTGTCAACACAGATTGTTTGGAGTCTACCCATATGTTTATTTTAATTTATGATTCACTTTTGTACACATGATAATGGGTTCTCCGACTTATTCATTAATTATGATAATAAGTCACAATAATTCTTAAACTTAGTCCAAAGGATTTTTCTTGGCCCAAATTTACTGATGGGTTATTAGAGAATATTATTTAAAGTATAACTATTATTTTTACAAAAGTTTTAGATGTGTTTATACATATGCGATAATGGTGCGTATGTTCTAGTTTAATTAATCTTTTTTTTTCTTTATCTCCTATTTTCTGATTATCAAAATTCTGGGGTGTTACATAGACCATGGTTCACCACCTCGAATGGCACTTTGGTCGACTGCACCATGTTCCACCATCTTAGTCCTTAGGTCAACATCTAGTCTACCACCTCAGCGGCACTCAGGTCGGCTAGATCACACTCCACCACCTAAGTCTCTAGGTTTGTTAGACTATGCTCTACCACCTTGGTGGCAAATAGGTCGATTGGACCATTCTTCACCACCCATGTCCTTAGGTCAGCTAGAGCACGAGCCAGCACCTCAGCAACTCTAAGTCAACTAGACCACTCTCCACCACCTCAGTGACACTCAGGTCGACGGGACCATGCTCCACCACTAAGTCCCCCAAGTCGGCAGGATCAAGCTCTTCCTAAGTCCCTAGGTTAGTAGGACCACGCTTCACCACCTTGGTAGTAATTTGGTCAGCTAGACCATGATTCACCACTTAAGCCTCCAAGTTAGTTGGACCAATCTCCACCACCTAAGTCTACAGGTTGGCTAACTATGCTCCACCATCTTAGTGGCACTTAGGTCAGTTAGACTATGCTCCACCACATAGATTTTGAGTTTAATTAGACCATGTTCCACCACTTTGGCACTCAATTTAGCTGGACTGAACCATGATCCACCACTTAAGCCTCCAAGTCAGTTGGACCATTCTCCATCACCTAAGTCTCCAGGTTAGCTAACTATGCTCCACCATCTTAGTGGCAATTAGGTCAGTTAGACTATTCTCCACCACATAGATTTTGAGTTTAACTGGACCATGTTCCACCACTTTGGCACTCAATTTAGCTGGACTGCATTCAACCACCTCCGACGTCTCTAAGTTGGCTAGATCATACTTCACCACCTACGTTTCCAGATGAGCTGAACTACGATCCACCGTCCTTTAAAGAGATGGTGGGTACTTTTAGATTAGGTTTTCGTGGTTCCTAGATTAGCACTTTAAGAGTGGGAACTTTGGTTGAGTTTATTGCGAGTAAGGTAGCGTGTCTGATATTCTTATTGTCTTCAACACTGAAACAAACTTTAAAGAGATGGACTTAAATTTCTCTCTCTCTCTCTCTCTCTCTCTCTCTCTCTCTCTCTCTCTCTCTCTCTCTCTTCTCTCTCTCTCTCTCTCTCTCTCTCTCTCATAATCTCTTAACATGGGTGAGAGTTTTGAGGTTCTATCACCACAAGAAAATGCGGCATTTCCGACGGCCTCTTCCGTCGGAAATCCGTCGGAAAATAGATTTTCTGACGGCTTCCGTCAGAAAGTCGTCGAAAATGGCCCGTCGGAAATAGTTGGTCGGAATATTACCGACGGAAAAGAATTCCATCGGAAATCAGTCGAAAATTTCGATAATTGCGTCGGAAATCGGTTGAAAAATCCGTCGGTAAAACCGCTTTTTCTAGTAGTGTATGTTTGAGTGGGCCGTGCAATTGAGAATACCGATGATACTAATTAATTTTACCCGTTATTTTGTTTATCCTTTCTACTGACCCATGGCTCTATGAGTTCACCTACCTATCTCAGTGGCCATTGGCTTCGTGTATGGAAGATTACTCTTTGTGCTTAAGTTGTATACATATGCATGTGTATATTATTCAGTTTGACACTCGATGCTCTAAGCATTACACCAGGATTCATATGAGCTTGTTAATCAAAGGATAAGCTATCTACAAGAAAATGGACTATTATGGACGGAGTATTGGCAACGGCTCCAAAAATCCATCGCTAAAAATAGTATTTGCGACGGCTGCTAAGAAGCCATCTCCAAAAGCGTAGTATTGGAGACGGCTTAAAGAAGTCGTCGCCACTAAAAAATATTAGCGACGACTAATTATATGAACGTCGCTAAAAATAAATTATTCGAGACGGCTACCAAAGCCGTCGCTAAAAATGTCATTCGGGACGGCAATTGTCATCTCCAAAATCGCGTTTAATAGTTTTCATTTTTTATTTATGGCAATTTCTAAAATTATTTTTAGAAATATTTTGTTGCTAATTAGAATCACGTCCACTTAGTTCATCATGTTTCTAACCTTCCATTGTTTAAAGATCGATTCCCATTAGAAGATCGATTCTTTCGAATACGCGACCACTCGTATCGTTGCAATTCAAAGTTTTCATTTATTAAATTTGGAAAGAATCAATCAATATTGGAAGTGCTATAAAAGTGTCTGGCTATGTCGTTGCAATTTTGGAACCTGTTCTAATCAATGTTTGGAAAGGGCTAATCGAAGTAAGGAAGTCTTATTAAATGCGACGCTTTGGTTGGTCGCGATTCATCTTGATAGGCGACGCTGTGTCCGTCACGATTTACCACTTTTTTCCCTATAAAAGGACACCTGAGGCCTTTGTTTTAAAGAGATACCAAGTATTGTGGTGAAGCCCTACTACGTTGAAAAGTCATACTTTCGAGCTAAGAAGAAGAACCCTCCCCTAAAGCTCTACTTCAAGTCTTCGTCCATTAGAGATTGTCTTCATCTCTCAAGTGCATTGGAGCTTGAAGAGTCTTCTTCCACTTCGTCCATCCACTGCAGCGGGCTCTTTTCATTACCCTTTTATTCTCTTTTTTAATTCATCTTCTTTAGTTCATTCACTTCACTTCATAGTTTGCACACACATTTCATTCATCTCACATCTAGTTACTTTAGGGGTTTTACACCACCTCCACAAGGTGTGTTCAAGCCCATGCAATTAAATTTCTCTCTTCCTCTTGTGAATTTGAAATTACACAACTTGGACTAATCCGCTCTTTCATTTGTTTGTTTGTTTCTCTTTTTTTCAAGGTAACCAAGCAAAAGTCTTCTTCGTCGGCCGGGCCGGTTGGAGGAGTAGGAGTCAACCCACAACCCAATCCCGTGATTTTTTGGTGGTGAGGTAAGTACTATGCCTTTCCTCACTCCTTCGATACCCCACATACCTGGAGATCACACCTCCATCATAATGCACACACACACTCCCCTTTCATTCCCATTTTCTTTCCATACGAATATTTTATTTAAAATATCTTTTTTCTTTTTTAATTATTCTTTGTGGGTGTTTTGAAAAGCACATTCACATGGTCGACCTTAAAACATAGAAGATTTGATTTTCTTCTGAAGTAGACCTCAGTTGAAACATGAGGTCGATCGCATTTCCCAGAGTTGAAATGGGGTTATGCAAGGTCGACCCATGAAGATCTCTAGCCTGAGGTCTTAATCAGTTAAGTGTTCGATCTAGCGGAATACCTTCGAAGGTGATTATGTGGTCAACATGGGATCGCTCACTTCGGTAATAAGAGAGTGAATGCTCTAGGGAAAGATGCCTGAGAGTCCCTGGCCAGGGCAAGACTACTTATCAGAAAAGGAGTTTTCTAATATTGTTATGCTGCATCTAATCAAGTGAGTGCGCGTATTAGGGTTTGATAGTTGACCATACCCTAAGTGCACTCGGGAGCATTGTACGAGCGAAGGACTATAGTCACGTGGTATCTGTTGACACAAAAGGTTCCTTGAATGGGTGCTGAACCCCAATGCTTTTTAGGATCAAGTGGTGTGTTGCTAGGCACCCAACTTGATGGAAGCCTAGTCAATTATTGTGAGACGATAATTTATTGTGTAATTAATTAATATGAGATATTGATTAATGCAGTAAGTCATAAAGAGTTATGGGCTTAATGGGCTGAAAACTGGACTAGCACTTGGGCATAGAGGGTCACACGCAATAGAGTTCCGAGCAGACTGGACAGGATGACCGATATAGACATTAACTGGGGTTTTTTTGTGAAAACCGCAGAGTCTATATATACACGTGGAGAGTTAAACCCTGGCCCAAGCTCCAGGTCTTCTCTCTGGCACCTCCTCATTCTCTCTCCTAGGGCGCCCCACCTCTTCTCTCTCTGGCACATGGTGGAGCTGAGATCCGGGAGACGCGTGGAGACCGAGGAGATCCCGTCTGCGTGCGGAGCCGCGTGGATACGTCTAGAGGCCGGACACATGAACGGGCTTGAAGCACCAGCCCCTCCAGCTACCTCCTCCCCAGATTCGGGAGTTTCGCAACTCCGCAAAGGTAAAGATCGTATCTCCTACGTGCGGGTCTCCGTTTTTGTCGATTCGACCGCCGGCAACGATATCTACCAGAGAGAATTGCGTTTCCACTGCGCTCTGTACGTTCCTTACAGCATATTGAAAAAAAGTGTATGTGACAAATTCTTGACATGTTCAATTTGTCTGGGACAGAGAAAGACAATCTCAACTCAAGAAAAGATTTACAAGTGTTAAAAATTCGTCCAGAACTACATCCTTACGAGAATTCAGTGTGTTTCTCGGATGCTATTTATAAGTTGAACAATACACAAAAGTCTCATATATGCAACTTCATCAAGAATATAAAAGTTCTAGATGGCTATTCTTCAACCTCTACAGATGTGTGATATGGGTAGCAAAACAATCACAGGATTGAAAAGTCATGATTGTCATGTGTACATGTTAAGGTTGGCTTCCTTTCGTACTCGTGGTATCATTCGGAAAGAAGTGGCAGATGTCAAGAGCTGTCGGGAGTGTTCTTGGGATCGCGACGGATCGGGAGTTGAACAAAGTTGCCTTGGAGTTGTTCTTGGGATCGCGACGGATCGGGATGTCGTGTTCTGAATGTGACGTGTTCCGTGTCGCCTTCTGGTTGAGAAGGCGACGGCCCTCTTGTCGCGTTCATGTTGTCTGTGGCTGGTGCGCCACGTGTCCGCACACATGTGTGTGAAGGCGACGTGCCAGTTGTCATGTTCACCTGAGGCACAAGCGTGCGTGACATATGGCCTGGAGGTTATCTGTCCGTCAAAAGACTTGTCGGAGCTTTTGAGAAAGTGACAAGATGCTTGTCGTGTTCAGGTGAAGAACGTGGCGCTTATCTTGTCGCGACCTCAATTTCGAGGCCTTAAGGCATGTATACCCTCCTTTCTTCTTCTTTCTTCTCCTTTCTCCCTTCCCTTCTCCTCTCCGTGGTGGGGCAGCTTCCCCTCTCCTTTCTCAGGCAGTTTGGGCGTGGAGGTACTGGCGTGCTCGTGGCGGAGCATTGAAGCAGCGTGGAGCGAGGAGGAGGCGGCCAATCCGAAGTGAAGGGCCCCAACGGGTCTAGCTCATCATTTCTCGATAGGAATCTCTTGCTCTCTCTTACTGTCTTGAGGTGATGAAGCTTGTTTTGGGCTATCCTCCCTGTGCTCGAGGCTTGCTTATGGTTTAGCACGAGAGAAAGCTTGCCGGTGGTGCTTCCTTTTTGTGTGTGGTTTAGTTATTGTTGTGTGTGGGTGAGGAGAGGTGGCATTGGTGCCCTTTGAGCCATCTTTTAGTTTTTCTCTAGTGTGCTCTCATTCCTCCAGTCAGAAGGCGGCATGTGTCCTGTCGCATTCTGGTTGCAACAGGGTAACCGTCACGTTCTCCATTCTCTGTTGTCTTCCATTTCCGGTCGTTGTGGAGGATGGCTCGTGTCCAAGTTGGTTAGAAGGAGGTCTCCCCAACTTGGCACGAGGTCTGTCTTCTTGTTGGGTAGCTTGCCATCGTGGTTCCTTTGGGTGTGGGCCTTGGGGTGGTTCTATCCTAAGGGCCCTGCCTTCAGATGAGGAATGCGACAGATCGATACGTCGCATTCTGAATCTGAAGGCGACACCTTCCTAGTCGCATTCTGGTTGCGACAGGTCCCTTGTAGCGTTCTGGTGTCTTCGGGTCACGATGGTTTGCTTGTCGCCTTCTGTCTTTGGTGTTGATTGGCTGCGAGTCTGTTGGCCTGCTTGGGGTTCAGCCTTCTGATGCTGAACATGACAGGTCGATACGTCGCGTTCAAATCAGAAGGCGGCACCCCAATCATCGCGACTTGGTTGCGACGGGTTGGTTGTCGCCTTCTAGTTCAGAAGGTGACACCCCTGTGGTTGCATTCTTGTTACCGAGTTCTGGATGTGGTGTGTGTGTGACGGGGTTGGCCGACAATCCTCCTGGGTGTGTGCCCTGTGTGATGCTTGCTGTCCTTGGTTATGAGCCAGCAGTGTCGTTTACTTGTTGTGGTTGCCCTGCATGTTCTCAGTTCGCCCGGTGCTTGGCACTCGAGGGCTTGTCCATTGTAGAGGTTTCACCGTTACCTAGACCCCCAGTCACCGCGCCCGTTGAGGGAGTTCTCTAGGTGGCGGGCGAGCTCGAGTTACAGACTCTGGTAGCATAGGGGACAACGTTGGGGGACAACGGCGTAGAGTCGTTTGTAGAGCTCTCTTAGCTGAGTCTGGGACGTTGAGGTGGTTTGGTTGTTCTTCCGGCGCAGATCAGCTAGTCCTTCTCACTGCCTCTCTCGGTGTTGGTTCTGGAGCCACGTCGTGGTGTCAGGCGTGGGGCCACAGCTCGGCCGGGCTGCAATTGTTTGTTGTAGTGTTCTCTGGGGTGGCTCACTGGTCTCACTCTTTCGGGGAGGTTGTAGGGAGCTGGTGGCTAGCGAGCAGAGGAGTGGCTGGTGTATCCTCCTCTTAGCTGCCAGTGGCGGTGGCTTGGTTGATGTTATTGTGACGACATTTCTTTCTGTGTTTCCAAGTGTCTCTCGTTGCCCTAGCATGTACGGTGGTTGTAACCTGGCCGTGTCTAGCTTCCATGGGCATTGTCGGTCTGGCCTTGTTGGTCATGTTTAGTGGTTTCCGCACTACGTGTTCTCTCGGGGGTGCCTTATGTAGGCACTCGAATGTTGTTCTGTAATATGTTCCTTGGTGCCACCCATGGTAGCACCGGCGTGTGTGGTTCCCTGACCTCGTGGCGTGTCTGGGGTCCAGGGTGTTTCTACTTGTGGGCCCTTGGCCTTGTGGAGGTCTATGGTGGCTATGTTTGTGGTGAGACGTCCTTCTCACGTGGCTGCTCGGTGTTGCTCGTGGTGACACCTGTCTGTGCCTTCCTTACCTCATGGAGGATTGGGGTGGTGGTGCTTGTGTCGTGAGACTCTGGTCTCACGTGGTTGCTCCGGTGTTCCGTGAGCTCTTTGTCTCGGTGGGTGCATGCCGAGGGTTGCTTCCACACCTTGTCTGACTCTGCTGGTCTGGGAGTCGTGTCTGGCCCGACCCTAGTTGTTGGTCGTGGCGTTACTCTGTTCCGCTGCTTTGTAGTACTCTACAGTAGGTGTTTCTCACTTTACTACTTTCTAGAGTAGTTTGCTTTAGCGTTCTTTTGAGTTCCTGCTTCTCTGACTCGTAAGGGACTGGTTATCCCTACTGAGCCTTGTTCGCAAGGCTCACCCCCCTACTTTCTACAGCTAGGGACTCACTGTCGCAGGAGTTTCGTTGCCGGACGGTTATGGTGGCGATTTGTTACGTCGTGCATTTCCAGCAGTGTGATTGAGCATGAGAGCTCTTGTACTATGTGATTGAGAGTTGCCTTTTTGCAAGTCCTCGGGTATGCCCCTTAGGATTGCACTTTCTTTCTGTGCCTATACTTTTATTTGGGACATGTTGTACATAACTTCTTTATTAATGTATGGACTTTCTTGTTATAGTTATTTGAATTTATTGCTTATCTCACTTGTAACACCCCGAAAATTCTATTTACTAAAAAACTATGAATAATTGGATTGTTAAATATAACCACTATCATGAGATGTAATTAACTCTAATTTAGGATTAGTTTATATTAGTAAATGCTATTCTAGTAACGTACTTAGAGGTGCGCGCTCCGATAGGGCGACACCAGAATTCTGTAACAAAAATAAAATCTGAGAACACCATAATTCTTAAAAAAATTATGGTGATATCAAAAATATAAATATCCGGAATTGTTGACGTGCGGATTTTAAGATTAAGCTAACGCAACTATTTTCCGAGCGATTTTTCACCCAGTGGAAAATAAATTCTAAAAATTAAACTAAAATCACCATAAATTATAAAAACCATCACAGTAGCTTATGGTTAAAATTTCAACTCAAATGGACATCATTTGGATATGTTTACATAAGGATCTTTGGGGCAGCTGAATTATGGGTAATTTACGGTAAGGATTTTTCTGGGAACTAAGTTGCTTACATGTTGGGTGTGGGGTAAGCCACTTCATGTGGGGAAGAAGCTTACACGTTCATCTCATAGGTGTAAGCCTTGGAAGCTTTGCTTGTAAAACATGTCTAGGTATGGTTTAAGGGGTTTACACCATGACACGTCCATGGCCAACGTGCCTAGCATGCAAGGGAACCTGGGAGCTTATATAAGCTTCCCAACACCCATCGTGCAAGCCTTCCCTGCTGAGTTGCTGCTGGGCTTGCCAGTCTCCTTGCAATTGGTGTACTGCTGCTGAGTCTATAGGAGCTACTTCTACTCTTCTTGCTGTAGCTGCTCCTGCTGTTGCTGTGGGAGCTGCTGCTTCTATTGCCCTACTGTAACTGCTGTTGGGCTGCTATGGTTACAACTTCATCATTTTCTTCCTCCTGCTGGTTGTAGGTTTCTTGTTAAGAGGAAGTGAAGGTTTCATCCTTCAAATCAAGCAGGTTTCTCTCTTCTTTTCTCAGTCCTTATCTCCGACCTTTGCTAAAGAGTTCATGATCATCTATATACTTGCCTTTAAATTTGTTAATTCTCTTTTAACTGTGTATCCATCCTTTGAAATCGTGTTTCAGTAGTGTCGTAGACTCCCTTTTCGTTTCTCAATCTTTGTCTCCTACCTTTGCTAAAGGTTTTGTCCACATATGTACTTGGTTTCCAACCTTGTAAGCCATCTTAAGAATTATAAGTTCATCTCTTGTAATCATTTTTAGTATGTATGTCTATAGGATTCTGTCCTCCTTCATATCTTCATCTTCTACCCTGCTAGAAAGCTAATAACTACACACATGTAGCCTTTGAACTTGTCAACCTATCTTGGATTAGTGTGTACATCTTCTGTATACATGGTTGTACCTTCAAGCTTTCATTTGACTCCTTAAATACCTCTGGTATTATGTTACTATCATGTAGAATCCTCCTTTATAGTTGTTGTTGTAGGAGTTATTCTCCCAGTATCATGTCATTTGAGTTCTAGCCCGACATGTGTAGGTTGTAGTCTCAAATGTCATCTTGCTCAACCTGTAATGAATAGTGAAGGCTAGAAATAGGTCCTACTATTTGACATGATTCAGTATAGTTCATTGGTTTTCATAAATAAGTCTCCTTAAACTGTATTACACCATTTCTGGAAGTGCAACCAACGGCTGTCGACAGACAGAAGTACCTGTCGACAAGCCTCAAGTTCACAGAACCTAGAACATCTGCAAAATCAGTAGCTGTCGACAAATGATTCTTGCCTGTCGACAGCCACTATCAGAATCCCACATACATGGTTCTGGAAACTAGTAGCTGTCGACATGTACCTTCTAGTTGTCGACAGATGCTGCCCTGTTATATTTTCAGCACCAATTCTTGTTCCATCTTTTGAAGACTCACTATGCTATTGACCTCATAAGTTGTTTATCTCATTTTCTTGGACTCTAAACTACTTTATGACAAAGATGATTTGATTACTCAATCATTAAACTATCTTTTGGAATTTCTATTCCAATTGTGCTCATGAAATATAACTTATGATCTGAAGACAGTGCTCTCTTCAAAGAGGATTTAGGATCACTTGTGGTAGCACCAGTCACTTGTGATCAGCTGTGGGTGACAGTCTGTAGGTAAATCTAAGTCAATGGACTGACGATGGTGGGTAATAAACCCCGTTCTTGCGCAATGAACAAGATCCAAGGTGCTGGAATCTCCAGGCACTGAGGATGTATTTACGTCTATATAGTAACCCTCTTGAGAGCAGTATGATGCCTGTCGAATTTGTTCTGAAATCAAATTATGATCTGAATTTTGAAAGACAAATATGACTTTGTTCTGAGATTCGTTTGATCCCGTTATGAAACCAACTTGGGCTATATGTTTATGTTATGTATGAAGTTCATGAGCAAATATGTTTGATTCATATATGCACCTTCTGAATACTCATTTAGTTCTGCAACTGAAATTCCTATCTTTACACTTATTATCACCTACTGAGTCCCTCTGACTCATGCCTTTGTTTCCTCCACCCCCTTTCAGATTGAAGGAGAGTGCAATCTCAGCTACAGATTATTCACAACTCTACTGGTGATGAAGAAGAAAGTAGAAGAGCATAGTTTTAGTGACTCTTTAGAGATTTTGTTGTACTATTAAAGGTCTAGAAGAGAAAGTTTGGCTTTATGTAAATAAGGGGTGTTGATACTAAGTTACTTTGTTGAGGTATAAAATTTCCAAGGATGCCTTTGTGGAATGGTTTGCTAGTCTTGGACACTACACAGATTTGTCAGCTCATAACGAAGTTTGTTAGTGTAACCCTTCTTCCGATCAAGAGCTATGTGATATGTATATGTGTGTGTGCGGTCGGAGGAGGTGTTTTACAGAGGTGGTATCAGAGAAAATCAATTGAGGATCCAAATATTATAGAGTTATGGTCTTCAACTCCTGTATGACCTGTGAGGATGGGTAGAACCTGAGGTTAAGCTAGATAAGTAAAGTCGGATATAGATTGTATTGAGTATGAATGAATATCTAGAGGTATGTTCCTCTTTCTTGTCTCTTCTTGGTTTAGAACCTTGGTTTAAGTGTCTATCATGATCTTACCTTGACTTGTGTTCAGTAAAACCCCATAGAAATGTCCTTTCTAGCCATTGTATTATTTTTCATTTAGTTTATGCTGATGCCTAGGGTTGATGTTATGTGCACTTGATGTAGACTTTCCACTAGATGCAAGAAGTCTTTGTAAGGAATCGATCAGAGCGCAGCGGAAACACGATTCCCTCAAGTAGATATCGTTGCCGCGGTCGGAATCGAACAAACGGAGAACCCGCGCGTAGGAAGATCCGATCTTTACCTTTGCGGGGTTGCGAAACTCCCGAATCCGGGGAGGAGGTAGCGCTGGAGGGCTGGTGCTTCAAGCCGTTCAGTGTCCGGCCTCTAGACGTATCCACGCGAACTCCATACGCAACGATCTCCTCGGTCTCCACGCATCTCTCGGATCTCAGCTCCACCATGTGCCAGGAGAGAGAAGAGGTGGGGGCGCCCCCCTAGGAGAGAGAGGAGGGGCGGCCAGAGAGAAGACCTGAAGCCTGGGCCAGGGTTTACTCTCTCCCGTATATTTATAGACACTGCGTTTTTCACAAAACCCAGTTATTGTCTATAACGACCATCCTGCCCAGTCTGCTCGGAACTCTATTGCGTTGACCCTCTAGGCCCAAGTGCTAGTCCAGTTTTCAGCCCATTAAGCCAATAACTCTTTATTGACTTACTGTAATTAATTAATATCTCATATAATTAATTACACAATCAATTATCGTCTCACGATAATTGACCAGGCTTCCAATCAAGTTGGGTGCCAAGCAACACCACTTGATCCTGGAAAGCATTGGGGTTCAGCAACCCATTCAAGGAACCTTTTTGTGTCAACAGATACCACGTGACTATAATCCTTCGCTCGTACAATGCTCCCGAGTGCACTTAGGGTATGGTCAACTGTCAAACCCTAATGTGTGTACTCACTTGGTTTAGATGCCGCATAACAATATCAGAAAACTCCTTTTCTGATAAGTAGTCTTGCCCTGGCCAGGGACTATCAGGCATCTTTCCCTAGAGAATTCACTCTCTTATTACTGAGAGCGAGCGATCCCATGTTGACCACACAATCACCTTCGAAGGTATTCCGCTAGATCCGAACACTTAACTGATTAAGACCTCATGGCTAGAGATCTATAAGTCAAGGTCAAAACCCAGAAGTCCACCAACAAGGTGTCCTTGGTGTCTCAGGTCTAAGGACCAATCACGCCACTGTGACAATGAATCTAGCTGGTTGATAGTTAGGTAACATTATCATCCAGCGATTCATAACGGATCAGTTCAGTGAACTCATTCTCTAATGAGCACCTACAGAATTCACCTTAGTGTCTCCACACAAGTGACTTGAGACCAGTCACCCTCATCATATGAGTAGGTGCAACCTGTACTAGCCTAACCGGATATCTGATGTCCTTCTCGAATATCCTCCGACTAGGAACAATTAAGAATATACGTTTAAAGGATATTAATCTCATTGTTATGATCTCATCATAATTATATCCATTGCGCATATTCATGGACTTCATAATGAAACGATAAACGAATTACCATAATGAATATAAACCTTATTATTATTATCAAAGAACAAGATTGTACAAGTTATGATTGGCTTGAGGACATCCATAACTAACAATCTCCCACTTGGACAAAAGCCAATCACCTTTATGTCTTAAACCCATAGACTCCAGGTGGTGCTCAAACACAATTTGAGTCAAAGGCTTCGTCAGTGGATCTGCAATGTTGTCGACTGAAGGAACTCTTTCCACCAGTACATCTCCTCTAGTGATAATCTCCCTGATCAGGTGAAATCGCCTCAGAATGTGCTTCGACTTCTGATGAGACCGCGGCTCTTTCGCTTGTGCAATGGCCCCATTGTTGTCACACAGCAATGGGATCGGATCAGAGTCACCTGGCACCACACCAAGGTCGGTGATGAACTTCTTCATCCACACTGCCTCCTTGGCGGCTTCAGCTGCAGCAATGTACTCAGCTTCTGTCGTCGAGTCTGCAGTGGTTTCTTGCTTGGAACTCTTCCAGCTCACTGCACCTCCGTTAAGGTGAACACAAACCCAGATGTAGACTTGCTATCATCTGGATCTGACTGGAAACTCGAGTCAGTATATGCCCGAAGTTTCAAGTCCCCTCCTCCATAAACCAGAATATATCCTTAGTCCTTCTCAAGTACTTAAGGATACATTTCACTGCCATCCAGTGTGTTTCACCTGGATTTGCCTGATATCTGCTCGTAACACTTAGAGCAAATGCTACATCAGGCCTTGTACATAGCATGGCATACATGATAGACCCTATAGCCGAAGCATAGGGGACTCTATCCATGACTGCCCTCTCTTCAGGAGTCTTAGGAGACTGCTCCTTAGAGAGATTAATCCCATGTCTCATTGGTATGAGACCTCTCTTGGAATTTTCCATGCCAAACCTTTTGACAATGGTATCTATGTACATGGATTGGGTCAAGCCAAGCATCCTCTTAGATCTATCTCTATAGATACGTATTCCCAATACGTAGGATGCTTCTCCCAAATCCTTCATGGAGAAGTTCTTTGACAACCAAACCTTTACTGATGATAACATCCCTACATCATTCCCAATGAGCAAGATGTCATCAACGTAAAGTATGAGAAAAGTGATAGCACTCCCACTGATTTTCTTATACACACATGGTTCATCTTCATTCTTAATGAAGTCATAAGATTTGATAGCCTCATCAAACCTTATGTTCCAACTACGAGAAGCTTGCTTCAATCCATAGATGGACTTTGAAGCTTGCATACTTTATCTGGACACTCTTTGGATGTAAACCCTCAGGCTGTATCATATACACTTCTTCCTCAATGTTTCCATTGAGGAAAGCAGTCTTTACATCCATCTGCCAGATCTCGTAATCAAAGTATGCAGCAATGGCGAGAAGAATTCTGATCGACTTTATCATGGCAACTGGTGAGAAAGTTTCGTCATAGTCAATTCCTTGCCTTTGACGATACCCCTTTGCCACCAACCTTGCCTTATAAGTGTCGATCTGTCCATCTGCACCGATCTTTCTCTTAAAGATCCACTTGCACCCATAGCAATACCTTCAGGCAAGTCTACCAAGTTCCAAACTTGGTTGGTGTACATGGACTGCATCTCAGAATTCATGGCATCTCGCCATTTCCCTGACTGAGGACTATCAACAGCCTCTTGGTAGGTCTTTGGATCATCATCCTCATTATAAGACATGCCTTCACTGATATGTCCAACATATCTTTCAGGCTGTCTAGGTACTCTACCAGACCTACGCTGAATGTGTGTATATTCTGAACAGGTTCCGGAACCGATGTTTCAACTGGTGGACTTTGCACATTTGTGGATCTAGAACCTCTTCTAGATCTACCTTACTCCCACTGTCCTCTTGGTAAGGTACTCCTCTTCCAAGAAGACAGCTCTCCTGCGACAAACACTCTTTGTTCACCAGGATGGTAAAAGTAGTACCCAAACGTTTCTTTGGGTATCCAACAAACCTGCACTTATCGGTTCTGGATTCCAGTTTATCTGGGTCGTGTCTCTTCACGTGGGCAGGACAGCCCCAGATTTTAACATGTTTAAAATCAGGCTTTCTACCCTTCCATATCTCATATGGAGTAGAAGACACAGATTTACTGGGAACCCTGTTCAGTAGATATGCCGCTGACTCTAGCGCATATCCCCATAGGGAAACTGGTAACTGCGAACGGCTCATCATGGATCGTACCATGTCCAACAAGGTGCGATTCCTCCTTTCCGATACACCATTCATCTGTGGTGTATAGGGAGGAGTCCATTGAGAAAGGATACCATTGTCCTTTAAGAATTGTGTGAACTCTGTACTCAAGTATTCACCTCCTCGGTCTGACCGTAGGATTTTAATGCTTTTTCCAGTTTGCTTCTCAACTTCATTCTTAAATTCTTGGAACTTCTCAAAAGCTTCAGATTTGTACTTCATTAAGTAAACAATCCGAACCTTGAGTAGTCATCCGTGAATGTAATGAAGTATGAGTAGCCACCCTTGGCTTGGTAGACATTGGACCACATACATCCGAGTGTATTAGTTCCAATATGTCCTTGGCCCTATCCCATGTCCACTAAATGGAGATTTGGTCAACTTACCCATTAAACAGGATTCGCAAGTTGCATATGATTCATAATCAAATGGATCCAAGTATCCATTCTTATGCAACTTTTGAAGCCTATTCTCGCCAATGTGACCAAGCCTACAATGCCAAAGTAGGCAGTGTTCACACTATTCTTACTTCTCTTAGGAGAAACATCAACATGGAGATTTTCATAAGAAACATCAAGCAGATACAAACCATTCACCAAATTTGCTAAAGCAACTAGTTTATTTCTCAAATAAACTGAACAACTATTGTTCTCAATGGTAAACTTGTATCCTTCTGTCTAAACAAGAACAGAAATAATGTTCTTAATGATACTAGGCACAAAGTAGCAATCATCTAATAAAAGAAAATCTCCTGAGGGTAACTTGAGCTTCACTGTCCCCACAGTGTGTGCACAACACTTGCGCCGTTTCCAAGCCTCAAGTTCACCTCGCCCTTGCTCAGCTTCCTTCTACTTGTCAGCACCTGCACATCATTGCAGACATGAGAAGCACATCCAGTGTCTAAAACCCAAGATGTAGAATCTCTAATAGACAAGTGAAGATCTATCATATAGATACCTGAAGCTTCGCCAAGCTTCTGCTTCTCCTGAGCCTTCAATGCAAGGTAGTCCTTGCAATTTCTTTTCCAGTGCCCCTTCTTCTTGCAGTGGAAGCACTCGCCCTTTTCTGCTCCTTTGCTTATGTCCTTCTTTTGTTTTTGCTTGAACTGCTTCTTTGCATTGCTTTTCTTAAAGGCTTGCACTGCTCTCCTCTTCTTGTTGGACTTTCCAACCATGAGAACAGTGGGCTTTTCCTTCTTAAGTTTGCCCTTAGCAGTCTTCAGCATGTTCAGCATCTCAGCTAAACTCACCTCAATCTTGTTCATTGTAAAGTTTACAATGAACTGGGAATATAAATCTGGAAGTGACTAGAGAATGAGGTCCGTGCTCAGTTCCTTGTCAAGAGGAAAACCAAGCCCCTCGAGCCTCTCAATCCACTCTATCATCTTCAGCACATGAGTCTGTACTGAAGACCCCTCTGCCATGCGAGCTCTGAACAGGGCCTTGGATATCTCATATCTCTCTACCCTGCTCTGCTCTTCAAAGAGCTCCTGCAAGTGCTGCATGATGGATCTAGCATCCATGTTCTCATGCTGCCTTTGCAACTCATTGCTCATTGAGGCAAGCATGTAGCATTGGCCAGAGTGGAATCCTCCTTCCACTTCGCAAATTCAAGTGTTTCCCCTTCAGGTGCATCTAGAGGTGGTTCAGCGGGGATCTCACCTTCCAGGACATAGGCAATGCGCTCAGACCTGAGGACAATCTTCAGGTTCCTGAGCCAATCCGAGTAGTTCGGGCCTGTCAATTTGTTGGCATCCAGTATGCCACGGAGTGGGTTACCTGACGACATTTTTGCCTATAAAGGAAATGTAAACACAATTAGCAGATGTTCATAATAATAATTAAATCTAGATTAGGACTTTAATCAAGATTAGCTCCCACTATTTTTCGACAGACTGTATAACCCTCAGATATACAGAATGGGAGACTCCGACGGTCTCCTAGTGGGGATCGGAATCTTACAGACTCATAGCATGATCTTGTGGATAGCACAACAAACCATACTATGATCTGAAAGCGTCAACTCTTGACACTTGCAACTCTTGCAATATCCGATCTTATTTTGGCCCCTGAATTTTAATGACCTTGTGGATAGCACAACAAATCATTAAATCCAGTCTAAGCAGTACCATCATTACGTAACGAGCATAGATTTGGATGTAGCCCTTGTGGATAGCACAACAAAGCTACACCGTTCCTCTACCCCGTTTAAGGCATCACCATGCCATAGTTTTAGTCTGTCATCAGATTTGGCAAGCCTTGTGGATAGCACAACAAACTTGCCCGATCTAATGGCAATCCTAAAACTATAATGATGGAGGGCCACGTAATTCATTCTAATGATTACGCTACGGCTTAAAATTAAACGAGGAGGGATTTTGACATATTTTATCTTGGTCTCTATATCTGCGTGCTATTGATATATAGAATTTGGAATATCATATATTTAATTATATAATCATAGCACATTCCACATATATCATATATATGAAGAAAAACAATGGATGATCATGGACTTTAACCTAGAGTGGCATTACCAGAGCCAGTTGGTAATCCACAAACATGGCAAACATATGGCAGCCCCGCATCGAATGCTTTTGCTTGATGTAATTCTATCTCCAGAAGCCTTGCATGGTACTCTCCTCCATCTCCGCCAATCCGCTTCTTAAAATTACAAGTAACATTAATTGGGCTCGCAGGCCCATAAATACATCAGATAATAATAAGAAACCTTGAACAAGTCAAGGGGAGTACATAACAGGAGGGAGATAGAATGTACACCCGGATTTAAAAGAGAAGAGAGGGAGGCACACAGTCCTCATAAATTACATCACATGCCATAATACATAAACATCATCACATGATATCTAAGTCCATGATCATCCATCCACACATCAACACTCACATGCATCAATAAGCAATTATCACATAATTACTTCTGAAATAACTTTTATTTCAAAATATAATAATTATATTTTGAAAACCATTTAACTAACAATTTAGCTAACATGGATAACATCTAATCAACATTAGATAAACGCCATTCACCGTTGCTGCATGAATCCGTCAAAATTACTGTTAATTAATTTAATAAGAATCACATTCTTAAATTAATTAACATGCATTAATTAGATGGTAGGAAATACTAAAACAATTTTAGAATTCCTTAAACTAATTAAACATTGGTCAAACATCTGAAAATAATTTACAGAGAGCTAAAACAATTTTAAAAGCTCTTAAAACTAATTTCAGAATTTTCTAGAATTTTAAAAATATTTTCTGGTTTAAAAACAATTTAAAATACTTTAAAATGGGGGAAAGGGGCTGGTCTGATCCGGGCGGGGCGGATCCGGTAGCCGGTCCGCCAGAGGCGGACCGGCGCGGGCCACCCGCGGGTGCCCCGGGCCCCGTCCCAGGTCCGGTAATTTGACCCGGACGGGGGCCCGCGGGTCGCCGCGAGCGTCATCTTTCAGGGGGTCCATGTGGCCTCTACAGAGGGCCAAACGACGCCACGAAGGATTCTTCGCGAAGCCCTTGGTACCAGGAACAACTTCCATGTACCAATAGGAAGTGCACATCCCATGTGCGACCCAAGAACGAGGTAAAAATTAGGGATTCATGCAGAACGCGAATCGACGAAAACGCATAAAATGACATTCATATGACGCCGATTCGGACCGAGCCAGCAACCTGGCTCTGATACCACTGTAAGGAATCGATCAGAGCGCAGCGGAAACGCGATTCCCTCAGGTAGATATCGTTGCCGACGGTCGGAATCGAACAAAAACGGAGAACCCGCGCGTAGGAAGATCCGATCTTTACCTTTGCGGGGTTGCGAAACTCCCGAATCCGGGGAGGAGGTAGCGCTGGAGGCGCTTGTGCTTCAAGCTGTTCAGGTGTCCGGCCTCTAGACGTATCCACGCGAACTCCAGACGCAGACGGGATCTCCTCGGTCTCACGCGTCTCCCGGATCTCAACTCCACCATGTGCCAGGAGAGAGAAGAGGTGGGGGCGCCTAGGAGAGAGAGGAGGAGGCGGCCAGAGAGAAGACTTGAGCTTGGCCAGGGTTTAACTCTCCACGTATATTTATAGACACTGCAGTTTTTCACAAAACCCAGTTATTGTCTATAACGACCATCCTGCCCAGTCTGCTCGGAACTCTATTGCGTGTGACCCTCTAGGCCCAGTGCTAGTCCAGTTTTCAGCCCATTAACTCTTTATTGACTTACTGTAATTAATTAATATCTCATATAATTAATTACACAATCATTATCGTCTCACGATAATTGACCGGGCTTCCAATCAAGTTGGGTGCCAAGCAACACCACTTGATCCTGGAAAGCATTGGGGTTCAGCAACCCATCAAGGAACCTTTTTGTCAACAGATACCACGTGACTATAATCCTTCGCTCGTACAATGCTCCCGAGTGCACTTAGGGTATGGTCACTGTCAAACCCTAATGTGTGTACTCATTGGTTTAGATGCCGCATAACAATATCAGAAAACTCCTTTTCTGATAAGTAGTCTTGCCCTGGCAGGACTATCAGCATCTTTCCCTAGAGCATTCACTCTCTTATTACCAGAGCGAGCGATCTCATGTTGACCACACATCACCTTCGAAGGTATTCCGCTAGATCCGAACACTTAACTGATTAAGACCTCATGGCTAGAGATCTATAGTCAAGGTCAAAACCCAGAAGTCCACCACCAAGGTGTCCTTGGTGTCTCAGGTCTAAGGACCAATCACGCCACTGTGACAATGAATCTAGCTGGTTGACAATTAGGTAACATTACCATCCAACGATTCATAACGGATCAGTTCAGTGAACTCATTCTCTAATGAGCACCTATAGATTCACCTTAGTGTCTCCACACAAGTGACTATGAGACCAGTCACCCTCATCATATGAGTAGGTGCAACCTGTACTAGCCTAACCAGATATCCGATGTCCTTCTCGAATATCCTCCGACTAGGAACAATTAAGAATATACATTTAAAGGATATTAATCTCATTGTTATGATCTCATCATAATTAATATCCATTGCGCATATTCATGGACTTCATAATGAAACGATAAATGAATTACACATAATGAATATAAAAGCCTTATTATTATTATCAAAGAACAAGATTGTACAAGTTATGATTGGCTTGAGGACATCCATAACTAACAGACTTTCTTAAAAGAAGTTATATCTACAGAACCTTCTTAGCATAGGTTTTCCTATGCTATCCATGCTGTAAAGATTTCCTCTTTATTATATTCTTTTCTCCATGAATATGTGTCAAGAATTGTATATAAGATCCACTAGATGTTGTTTGATTCTTCATGGATGATAGGAACTCTTAGAAGAGTC
>CM024754.1:122724506-122779819 GCA_014218235.1 Colocasia esculenta
GGTAAACCCTATTGACGTCCAGAGATCAGGCCGCCAACCTCATGCAGGCGTCCAGAGAGGTGGACGCCAACTAGGGTCAACGTCCATGGGGATTGCCGCCAACCAGTAGTCGGGGCCATCGATGCTGCCGTTAACATGGGATCCGAGGCTGGTCAACAAATGGTCAAACGAGGCTAATGGGCCAAATAGCCTTGCGGAAATGGGCCAAATCTGCGTCTACACTGATGATGAGCTCGAAGGTGTTAATGACAACGTTTTCAATCAGATCGGAGTGACGCACGAGAGTTGGCAGCTTCTACGCAGTACAATGTTCATGATATAAATGAAACAATTTGCTTACATAAGGATAACGAACAAGAAGAAGTTGACCCAAATGTCGCTGAGCGGGAGGTGGAGTCTGATGTGGAGGAAGACTCCCAGGATGATGAGGATGAATTCTAGGATGATGATGAAGATGATGCTGAATTAAACATGTCTTCAGCATCTGATGATGATATAGATAATATACTGCATATTTTGTAAGAAATTGGTGTTGTTGTTAATTACATGTCCATAATAAATTGCTACTTCAAATTGAGTGCTGATGACTTGCTATATCTTTATTTGTATCAATAGAGATATGGTACGTGGAGGACGCAGTCGGACGGTTGCCACGTCCGTTGGAGAGGGTCCGCGACCCCGTCCACGACAGGTATACGTATGTGTAAACACAATATTCTAGAATTTATTTTCATATTAAATGCATGAGAACTAACTTACATACAAGAAGCAACGACTGCCTCCCCGTCCATGTTTGCCTCCAGGTCTGCGCCGGTCATTCCAGCGACAGGTATGCATATGTACACAAAAAACTATATGGGTATTTATTGTTTATATTGATTTCACGAGAACTAACGTACATACAATTTTGTAGGGACTGCCTCCCCATCCACGTCTGTGTCCAGGTCCGCGCCGGTCATTCCAGCGACAGGTATATGCATTTGTACTAAAAAATGGATATTATTTACGTATATTAAATTAACGAGATCTAACGTACATACAATTTTGCAGGGACTGCCTCCCCGTCCACGCCCGTCGTCCCAGCGACAGGTAAATTTCTATATTGTTGTTTATTTGAAATTCATAATTTCTAATGTGTATGCAATTTGCAGGGACCGCCTCCCTGCCGACCATCCGAGCAGTGCCACCTTCGTCTTCTTCCTCACCACAAGGTAAACGTATGTTTCAATAGATTAGTATGTTTGGTCTCTTGCAATTTATACAATAATAGTGTACTAAATTGTTTTCAACAGAGGTGGAGAGCCAGCATCCAGCAGCTGAGGAGGGGCCTCAGCTACCGGGACGACAACCATGCTGGATCTCAGGGTAAAGTTCATCATCTCAGTGTTACTGTATTGTTATTTAGGATATACATTTCATGTAGAAAATTAATGTGGAATTGCAGGGGGAAGATAGATCCCAGTCCTGCTTCCGCTATATTACGACGCTGGTCCACGCACATATTCAGGACCAGTGGATGCATGGAGAGACTTCCCGGTGCCAGTCCGGGATTATTATTTGACATGTTTACGGTATTTTATTTTTAGAAGAGTTGAAGTCATTTATTCAATTATTATTAATTTGGGTTTATTGCAGAACGTTGATTAATTTTATTTCTTTACAGCGGAGGTTCGCGTTCACGAGACCCGAGGATCTCCCTCGAGCTCGAGCCGTCTGGGAGATTACGGCCCAGACTAATTTAAGAAAGTCGATGTGGGAGGTACGGGACAAGGCAATGAAGACCACAGGCAACGGGATCCTATGGCTTGGCTGGATTACGGCCCTGTTTGGCTGCGGAGGGACTATTGGGAGTCCCTTTGCGAGCGTTGGGCTGCTGGACCATGGCAGCAGCGGTCACATGCGGCAATACGCAACAGAGCAACTCAACCGGAGAAGAATGTGCATACTAGTGGGTCCGTATCTTATGCGACCCACAGTCAAAAATTGGTAAGTATTTTATTGTTCGATTCATATATACATATGGATTATTATTGTGAAACTAACTAATTTTGTTGAATTTTAAGCATCACGACCTGGAGTGTGCCCCTACTTTCCGCGAGTTATTTGACCGGACTCATAAACAGAAGGGGACGGATATGTTACCGAGAGTGCCCGCACGATTGCTGTAAGTCAAGCTTTAAATTATGAATTCAATTATGATATTAAAGTAATTTGTTTTCAATAATTTAATTTTAAATTATTTTAAAGGAGACGTACGACAGGACGATGGCGGAGCGCTACGCAGAGGGCACTCCCCAGCCAGATTTGGATGCGGACGCTTGGGTCGAGGCAGCGGGAGTGCCGAGGAAGGGTCGAGTGTACGGCTTTGGGGACAGCCTGGATACTCATCGAGTGTTGTCCTCATATGCTAGTTCGATCGCTCCCCCGACACACGCGAGTTCATCTTATGCGCCGCCCGTCAGTGGTGTAGAGGACATTAGAGGCATCATTCGGGAGGAGCTACGTGCAGAGCTACAGACGCACGGGTAGAGCTACAGACGCAGCGGGTAGAGCTACAGACGCAGTTCAGCGATATGGTTTAGCAGTTCATCTCAATAATGCAGGGAGTACGCCCCACACAGCCAGCAGCTCAGGTCAGTATTAGTATTAATTTCATATACTTAGGATTGGGTCGGGCGTTCAATTGACGGATCTAAAAAATAACAAATTACATATAAAGAGTTAAAACACACAACCCGGGGGTCCAAAATCCCAAATAGGGATTTGATTAGTGTGTCGTTTTCTCCCACACGACCGGGTGGGTTAACGTGACGTGTGCGAACTGACGGATTCCAATTTGGATTCCCGGATTGGGTCGGGCATTCAATGACGGATCTAAAAAACAACAAATTACATATAAAGGGTTAAAACACACAACCCGGGGGTCCAAAATCCCAATAGGGATCTGATCGGCGTGCCGTTTTCTCCGACACGACCGGGTGGGTTAACGTGACGTGTGCGAACTGACGGATTCCAATTTGGATTCCCGGATTGGGTCGGGCGTTCAATTGACGGATCTAAAAAACAACAAATTACATATAAAGGGTTAAAACACACAACCCGGGGGTCCAAAATCCCAAATAGGGATCTGATCGGCATGCCGTTTTCTTCCACACGACCGGGTGGGTTAACGTGACTGTGTGAACTGACGGATTCCAATTTAGATTCCCGGATTGGGTTGGGCGTTCATTGACGGATCTAAAAAAATAACAAATTACATATAAAGGGTTAAAACACACAACCCGGGGGTCCAAAATCCCAAATAGGGATCTGATCGGCGTGCCATTTTCTCCCACACGACCGAATGGGTTAACGTGACGTGTGCGAACTGACGGATTCCAATTTGGATTCCCGGATTGGGTCGGGCGTTCAATTGACGGATCTAAAAAATAACAAATTACATATAAAGGGTTAAAACACACAATCCGGGGGTCCAAAATCCCAAATAGGGATCTGATCGGCGTGCCGTTTTCTCCCACACGACCGGGTGGGTTAACGTGACGTGTGCGAACTGACGGATTCCAATTTGGATTCTCGGATTGGGTCGAGCGTTCAATTGATGGATCTAAAAAATAACAAATTACATATAAATGTTTAAAACACACAACCCGGGGGTCCAAAATCCAAATAGTGATCTGATCGCGTGCCGTTTTCTCCACACGACCGGGTGTGTTAACGTGACGTGTGCGAACTGACAGATTCCAATTTGGATTCCCGGATTGGGTCGGGCGTTCAATTAACAAATCTAAAAAACAACAAATTACATATAAAAGGTTAAAACACACACCCGGGGGTCCAAAATCTCAAATAGGCATCTGATCGGCGTGCCGTTTTCTCCACAAGACCGGTGGGTTAACGTGACTTATACGAACTAACGGATTCCAATTTGGATTCCCGGATGGGGTCGGGCATTCAATTGACGGATCTAAAAAACAACAAATTACATATAAAGAGCTAAAACCAACAACCCGGGGGTCCAAAATCCCAAATAGGATCCATCGGTGTGCTGTTTTCTCCCACACGACTGGGTGGGTTAACGTGACGTGTGCGAACTGACGGATTCCATTTGGATTCCCGGATGGGTTGGGCGTTCAATGACGGATCTAAAAAATAACAAATTACATATAAAGGGTTAAAACACACAACCCAGGGGTCTAAAATCCCAAATAGGGATCTGATCGGCGTGCCGTTTTCTCCCACACGACCGGATGAGTTAACGTGACGTGTGCGAACTGACGGATTCCAATTTGGATTCCCGGATTGGGTCGGACGTTCAATTGACGGATCTAAAAAATAACAAATTACATATAAAGGGTTAAAAAACACACCCGGGGTCCAAAATCCCAAATAGGGATCTGATCGGCATGCCGTTTTCTTCCACATGACCGGGTGGGTTAACGTGACGTGTGCGAACTGACGGATTCCATTTGGATTCCCGGATTGGGTCGGGCGTTCAATTGACGGATCTAAAAAACAACAAATTACATATAAAGAGCTAAAACCAACAACCCGGGGGTCCAAAATCCCAAATAGGGATCCGATCGGCGTGCCGTTTTCTCCCACACGACCGGGTGGGTTAGCGTGACGTGTGCGAACTGACGATTTGAATTTGGATTCCCGGATTAGATCGGGCGTTCAATTGACGGATCTAAAAACAATCAAGTACATATGGATCTAAAAATAGTATCTAATTAAATTTGAAAAATAATCACATATTTTAATTTAATTTTTGAAAATAATATATGTCTTTTAATTTTATTAATGTTTCTCATATTAATTTTATTTATTATAGGATCCACCTCGGCCAGCAGACGATGACGAGGCAGGGACAGCAAACGATCCAACTCATCTATCTTGACTTTTTTGTATTTATTATTCTGTATGATGTTATATTTATTGTATTTTATGATTTATGTTTGATGTTGATTATTTGTGAATTTTATGAATATTGTAGCAGGTTTAAAAATACATTTTCATTTGTCATTATAAAAAAAAATAAACTGTAAATTCCGACGGATTTTCCGACAGATTAATATCCGTCGGAAAATAAAATTTACTGACTGATAAATCGGTCGATAAATCCGTCGGTATATCCGTCTATATTGCTGACGAAAATTTTTCGACAGATTGTGTGTCAGTATTTACCGACAGATATTCCGACGAATTTACCGACGGAATTGTGGTCGGTAAATACTGACCGTAGTTCCGACGGATCTATCCGTCGGCCTTACCGATAGATTTCCGACGGAATTATTATCCGTCGGTAATTTCTGACCAATTATTTCCGACGGACAGTTTCCGAAGAATTTTCGACGGAAAGCGGTCGGAAAGTACTATTTCCGACGGATGACCGTCGGATTTCCGACGGATTAGTTCCGTCGGAAAAAGCACATTTTCTTGTGGTGTCAAGGATCTAATGGACAACTTCCAGTCTCTGAGGGCCAAGATCTAGGCGGAGTACGTGGAGACGGTGCGGCGTGCTACCACACAGTGACGGGGCGGCTGATCTCGACGGGACAGAGCGAGACGTTCCTGCAGCGAGCGATCCAGGAGCAGGGAGAGGGGCAGGTGATGGACAGCATCACGGAGATCCAGAAGCGGCACGACGCTGTGAAGGAGATTGAGAAGAGCCTGATGGACCTGCATCAGGTGTTCCTGGACATGGCGACGCTGGTGGAGGCGCAGGGCCAGCAGCTGAACGACATCGAGTGCAACGTCTCCCATGCCAGCTCCTTCGTCCACCGGGGAACTGAGCAACTGGAGGTGGCAAGGGAATACCAGAAGAGCAGTCGGAAGTGGACCTGCATTGACATATCGCCCTGGGCGCCGGCATCATCTTCTTCCTCGTCCTTCCCATCCTCTCGTCCATCGCCCAGTACTATTGACCGTACCTACTACTGCAGCAGAGAAGTTAATTAAATTAACTTGTAGAAAGGAAGAAGAGGTAGAACCCATCCATCCATCCATCTTCCATCCTACGGGGGTTCGATGCATGCACCCCATAATCTCTAGATGTTGATGGTGTTATTCTTAGCAATTTTTTTCCTCTTGGAAAAGGTTGTTGATCCTGGTAACAGTTTCGGATGGAAGAACTTGTCATGTCTTGAGGCAAGAAGGGCAAACCGAGCAAATCAATTTTGGAAGGGATTGACTAAACTTGGTTGTACGTAGAATGCGGAGTGGTGGTGCATGGTCCCCATTCTCGGAGATGCCCCCGAGCGTGCGGGGGGGGGGGGGGGGGGGGGCGACGCTGTCGCAGCGGCAGCTAGGCTGTTGGTCGACGAGGGGCTCGCGGGCGTAGCGACTGACTCGATCCTGCGTGCTCTGTTGCCGAAGTCGGCCGCCCTCGCAGTTGTAGGGCTCGCCGGTAGCTGCCTTCCCCTCCATCACAGTAGCCACCGCCGCTGTCCTCTCCTTTCACTGGCCTCTCTCGTAGGGCTGCAAACGGGTCGGGTTCGGAACTGGAAACACAGATTCTGATTCCGATTCTGATAACCAAAATATGGTTCCGATAATATCGGAATGGTTAATTCCGTTCCGATTCCGATAACATTACCGGAACCGAAATTCCGATAAGGTAAAGTGTTTACCATTATTTTTCTTTTAATTTATGGATAATTTATCAGAATAACCGATACCGATTCCGATTATTTTTCAATTCCGATTCCGATAGCTTATCGGAATATCCGATACCGATTCCAATAAGTTATCGGTATCAATTTTCAATTTCGAAACCGATAATTTTTATCAGAATCGGGTCGGAATATCGAGTTATCGAATTCCGTTTACACCCCTACCTACGTAGGTTTGGGAGAAAAGGGACTTGGTGGACAGAGAGGACGACCCATATATATTTTTTTTAAGCAGATATTTGTCAACTGCTCAAAAGAGCCGCTGACAGATGTCACATTTGTAAGGCTCCCCTCCCCCGTTGACAACTTGCAACTCAAATGGCGAAAAATTTTTCCACATTTTTTTCATCATTTTTAAAGTATTTGTCAACGGCCATAGTTAGTTGTTGACAAACATTCTCTTTATCAACGGCCGTTAGAGCTATGACAAATATTTTATCAACAGTTATATAGATATGCTGACAAATGTTACATTTGTCAACAACTACAGATAGCCACCGACAAATGTTAAGTATTTGTCAATTGACAAATGTAAAATATATATCAACAGTTATATGTAGTCGTTGACAAATGTCAAAATATGTCAACAACAATATTAAGTCACTGACAAATAGTAGATATGTCGACGACTTATTTTAGTCGCTGACATATATTCGTTGACAAATCTTAATTTTCTTATAGTGAAATCAATTTTTTATATTTACTTAAACATGACTAAATTTATTAGTGTTTATATTTTGAAAATAAGAATAAGATTAAAAAATTATGTATGTTTATATGTAAGTTTAGTCATACAGTTATTTTTTAATACTCATAACAATATATATATATATATATATCACAAATATTACTATAATTAAATTAAAAATCAATTTATAGGATTCCACTTGCTCCTTCCTTCTTCCACCTACACATCACCGCTGCCCGTGACTACTGCTGCTCAGATGGCCGCTTCACCCTGTCACTCACTTGCGCAGAATCTGTCTTCTCTACTAACACTCTTATCTCATAACCTAAATGACCAACCAAACAAGATCACAATCTAGGATATCTTCCAAATTGCTACAGTTTGACAAGGTTCAGATCTGAAATGTATCGGATTGGATTGAATTGCCTGAACTACAACAGTTTGGTCAACCTAGTAGAGTTTTAATTAATGAGGGAGCTAATATTGACTTTGTTTGGAGATCGTAAAATCTCAAATATAATATGACATAATCATACTACATCGATATAGTACAGTTCGATCGGCCGACCTAACCCTGATATGAATACCATCTTTGAGGAGAGAAATACTATAGTTCCTTCTTTTAATAATATCCTCAACATCCTTCCTCTCTAGTAGCATATATAAAACATCGGAAAGAGTAACGGTGAGAGTTTTCCCTCCAAGTTGGACACCTGAGATATTATAAAATTTGAGTGGAAGTTTTATGTAATTAAAATGCTTACTAGATTTATTCATACAAAATTCCACTCATTTCCACACTTGATGCAATTAATAATTAAAGCATGAAAAATCAGCCTCTAGGTAAACTAACAACCATGGAATTAGCCTCTCTCACTTTACATACGCATTTACAAGCTCATTATAGTCTCAAGATATTTATTTAAACACCATAAAAAAATAGGAAGAAAAAAAAGTCCAAATGCTTAAGAAATGCCCATGAAAAGGGTGTTTATCAAATAAAGTGCGGCGCCTATAACAAAATATTAAATTTGAAGGTATTAGTCTAAAAGTACGAGCTTTGGGTTAAAACCAAAAAAAGAGGAAAAACGCTGGGATTCTGCAACGCGTGTAAACGCAGAGCATCCTCCTTAGAAAGGTCAAAGCGAAGCGGCCATCGCCGTCTCCTCCTCCAGCTCGCGTCCGTTTCTTGGCGTCACCATCTCGCGCCAGAAACGTCAACAGAGCCTCCACCCCCCCCCCCCCCCCCCCCCCCCAAAAAAAAAGGTCCCACGAGTGGTCCCCACCGTACGTCTGCCCCGTGCCTGCCCCAAGCCAAGCCGAACGGAAAAGGAAAACGAGAAGACTTGGAAAATAGAAGCCTATAAAGATAAACGCGAAGTAGAGGGGGAAAGGAGGGTGTGGGGGGGGGCAGTCACGGAGTTGGGTGGACTGTGGAGGAGGGTGTTTGCACCGTAGGCAACGCTGGAGAGAAGCCGAATCGAAACCTCACACGTGGCTCGGGTAAGCCCGTCCGTTTGGTGTTCTTTCGTGTGTTGCCGGGCCATCTCCTGTCGAATAGTTCCACGTTGCGAGAGCCGGTAAACGCGCTCCTACGGGGCGCAGCCTTTAACATATGTATCCCTCTTCAAACTATAATTGGGCTGTAATCTGTTTTTTTTTTCTCCATATTTGTATCAGAAATCTTATTAGATAAAATTTTGGGAAAAATATCTTATACCCTGACATCTTTCATATTCAAAAATATACCCCCGAATTCCAACTATTAAATTATATATTCCTCAAATCGGGAATTTTTTTTTATCATATATGCCCCTACCGTCATGCTATGTTAGTTTGTGTTAACAACAGTTGGGTTAAAGCAGGGGAATGACTAACCCACCTTCACCTTGGTTGTTTCTTGCGCATAGATCATAGGTTAGGTTATGTTTCTCTCTCCATTGCTAAAGTGGGATTAAATGGTTTCAAGGGGTACCGGTGAAGTGGTTCTCTTCTCCGACAACAGCAAGTAGGGGAGAAGTGGTTCTCTTCCCCGACAACGGCTCCAGTGGTTCTCATCTCCGGTGACATATAGGAGGACAAATAGCGGTTGGGAGACAATTTGCAGAGACATTCAGGAAGCACAACGACACAATCCTCTCCGCTTCAAGCAAATCATCCCCGCGATGACACGATCATCTCTAGTGAGTTGCAGAGGTGGGTTTAGGGTTTGTTGTAAAATGTTTGTTTGGTATGTCCCTAACCCTACCAACAGTTTAAATAATGCTATGATTCAATTGGTTTAGGGTATAGTAGTGTTCAAAGTGAAGTTTTAAATTGTGTTATAGAGCCCGAGTGTAAGGTTTGGGGTTTACAATCGATGCCCCACATTGTTTTATTTTGAGTTTTACATGTGAAAAGGTGGCCCTATTGTGCTTGACCGACCCCACATTTTTGTTTGTATGCTATCTGGTCACTATGAATGCTGGACAAGTAGAAGACAAGAACATGTATTATAACGTCCCGTCATTTAATATTTTCATAAATATCGAGACGCAACCGAACAGGAAATCGAGAACAAGTTTTAATTTTATTTTTTTTAGCAGGAATTGCTCGGGGTCATGACTTAACATAAAAATATAGATTTTACATTCGTTCCTCAAAGTTGAGGTATTTACATGATTTCCAACCATAATTCAAAGTTCAGATATGACAAGTGTTGATCTCTCAGCATACAATTCCCGTAGCCCCGCCTTCTAGAACTGATGTATACCTGGAAAAAGTAGGTATGAGTAGTCTTGCCTAGTAAGATTTATCCTCTAATAACAAAAAGTAGATATTGGAATCAAGAAAAATTTGTTGCACACGAGGATAACAATTAACAGTGTTCAAGAAAGGGAAGAATAATGCAAATCAAGATGTATAGTAGTATTAAACATGCAAGATTAAATCCATACATTAATAACTGAATCAAAACACACGAGTGTCAGGCACATAATGACATCGCGATCATTATCAACGTGTAATCACTATCTAGCATCCATTGAACACGTACTACAGTAAGTGCAAACTAGTTATGTCATGCTGATGGGAAACAATAACATATAAATCATCAATCAAGCAGTAGGTAGTGTCCCATGCTGAGACACTCAGTAGGTCCATTCTCGGCAGGACATATTCGAATAGACCGATTCAGTGGCCGGGTTTGGAAGATCCATTCTCAACAGGTATATGCGAATAGACCGATTCAGTGGCTGAGTTTGGAAGATCCATTCTCGAAGGGTATATTCGAATAGACCGATTCAGTGGCCGGGTTTGGAAGATCCATTCGCGACAGGCATATTCAAATCATGTCAGATTCAGTGGCCAAGTTCGGTGTTCCTCCCAAGACTTGGACTTGCCCCAATAAGCATCTTGATCCAGTAGAGTCCAAAGACCCAAACAGTAAGTACACATTCATTATTGTTATGTTCCCAGACAGTTCTGCATCACTTTGGAGTTTCAAAGATAAGGCACATGTAAAAGACTGTATAAGAATCTCAAAAGAGTTGGAATGATTGGAATTTCAAGGGATAACATAGTTATGCACTATGAGAGGTTTATGATAGTGAACCAAATTCGAGGTGTAATTCTTTCAGAAGTTAATCGGGAGTTGATGCATCGAGTCGGTTTGCGAATCAGATGCTAAACGGAATTTCCAAACAATATTATCGTGTCAAAATACTGGTCGTAGTTACAAGACGGTCTAAACTTACAAGTTCTGAAGATCTCATGTAGCATTTTCTACTCCTTTTTAGGCTTTAGAGAATAGCTCTGTGATATGGTACTTAAGCTTACTTAATATATTAGTTTTAAACCTTTTATCGAAAGGTTAACGGAAGAATACATCACAAGGATACTCATGAAATCAATATGGTCGATCGAACCATTCAATTACTAATTTTTTTTAGAATTGGAGATAATATCATATCAATGTAAAAATCATATTAACGTAAAATAAGGGATGAGTTTGCAGTCTCGCCAGGTTTCTATTGACACTTCTGAAAGAAACAGTCCTGCATGAAAATCTATAACATCAGTCGACCGGAATGGCAGGGTCGGTCGATCGATTCCGTTAAAAACCAAAATCATAAAGCTTCAATCGCACAATCTAAATATGCTTGGAATGAAAGTGAACAATCAAGAAGGATAGAGAGGAACTACATATCAGTTGGGCATGACCGTCGGGTGGGGATGAACTTCCTAAGCTCATTATCTCTCTTCTTTCTTTTCCTCCGAGCACTGTAGCCTCTCTCTCTCTCTCTCTCTCTCTCTCTCTCTCTCTCTCTCTCTCTCTCTCTCTCTCTCTCTCTCTCTCTCTCTCTCTCTTCTCTCTTTCTTTTGTATGGTGGTTGTTGTGTGGAGGTAAGGAAGAGAAGTAGAAGAAGAAGAATCGGTGAAGAAGAAGTAGCGGAAGAACGAAGAAGTAGCAGACGAGAAGAAGAAGAAGAAAAAGTGGAAGAGCGGAAGAAAATGTAGGAGGAAGAGGATGAAGAAGATGGCTGGGGGTTATAAAACGGAGGAGGATAGGAGGAGGATCCTTATTACCTAGCCACCTCCCCGGGATAAGGATCACCTAACACACGAGGTCTTCCCATCTTAGCCCCCAGCTTCTTACGTAAGGGAGCTTACGTAATGCCATTACGTAATTCTCTTTAATTAGTTTAAGTTGATAATTCTATCTAGATAATGTCCAATTAAGTTAAAATTTCAAACATAAGCTAATTGAGATATAATCCAAATGATAATGATTTTTTGGATTAATTTTCGTCAGGTGGAAATTGTATGTCCCCAAAAATCATTATGTCGGCTTAATTTGGATATCTGTGCATCAATAAATTAGGATATTTATATTTTGAGATCAGTGCATTTTTCTGGCAATTATGATGTTGTTAGATTTTACTTATGTTATCGAATTTCGATGACGCCCTGTCGGGGTGCACACATCTGAAGACACTATCGGAATCACATAAATTATGGAAAAGGATTCTAGATTCAACTGTAATCATGTTTTGATATCTTTTATGGTGATCAATATCTTTTATAATGTTAAATATTTTATTATTATTTAAATTCCGGGTGTTACATGTATGACCTGTAGGTGTCTACTTTTGTCAATCCTTTGATAGATGGGAAACCTGTGGGTAATTGTTGTAGGACGTTGGTTTAATGTTCTTTCTTCTGTACTTTCAGGTGAAATATATTGAAGAGGGTGGATTTGCCTCATACATTGAAGTTATCCCACTCAAAGATTCGTTTTGATTTTGATGTGAGACTCGATTCTAGGCATAGTCTAAAGAGTCATTTCTAAGACTTGATTTTCCAAAGAGTTGATTTCCCTTGTTCTTTTGTCCATGAGACTCGAATTTTGATTCAATGAGTAAGGCTATATTTCAATGTTCAAAGAGCGACTTGATTTGTCTCAATGTGAGATTCGTTTCTGTTGGGAGTCGATTCTGATCTTGAGACTCGATTCTTACAATGTTCTTAGGAAATGTTTTCCTTCCACATACTTGATTTTAGTATTTAATTTAATATCTCCAGAGACTTATTTTACACAGTGATTTAAATTGTGCCTTGTGTTTGAGATATAAACATAAATGCCTTTATTCATTCACAATATATAAATTTTTGTTCTCATCTTAATTTTGCTATGACAACTCTATATCAGTTGTGGTTGTTAAATATGATTTTCATTATTGAATAAAATTATTTTGTTAGCATAAAATTGTAACGACCCTTCTTATACCAGTACGATTATACCAATCCACGTCGGTACAAAGAACGACGTCACAGTGGGACATTTACCCAACACTAAACGATAGATTGAGATGTACACAAATATCAAAATTTATAGCGGAATTAAAAGAAATATTCTCATTCCATCATCATCACATATCCACAGTCTATATAGCAATAAAGAAAGAAATACCAATGTCCACATTATTACAACTCTAATTAAAATACATTGTCCAAATGAATTTTACAATTTCAAAGTTTACATACTAATGAAAAGAAAGTAACAATGTAGTAACGTCCAACGAAGTGAAGCTACTCCTCACGCTCGGAGTCGCTCCTCACTATGTCCTCCTCAAGAACAGAGACACCTACCTCACCTGTACACCAAAGTAAGTATGAGTCTAAAAAGACCCAGCAAGCAATCCAAAGATGGCATCCATACATATATCACATACACATGCTAGCCTTTTAAACATTTAGGAATAAACATGGTACATACTTCATATCACTTAACCAAACAAATATGAAAACCTATACCATGCTTTCTATACGTTGTAACCAACATGATTCAAGGGCTCAAATCTTATTCAATTCATTTCACAATGATGTACAACTAGAGCATGGAACTATGTACATGATAAATAACATACCTAGCATGATATCTACTCATTTTCACATGCAATTATCGCACTTATTTACACATTTAGCTTGTTGTTTTTATATAAATAAATCACATGTACACAAGTTCACATCTATTTGCATGCTAACACATTCATTTAACACTTTCACATGCTCATCTTTCACATTTGCACAATTAACATGTTCACATTCACATATTTACATTGTTTACACTTAGTTGCCGTGACACATAGTCCAAACCACCATAAGAAGGACACACATCACATACATATACCCGTCACCTAGGCAACACAGTGATGAATCTTGGTTAACTGCGCAGAACCAGGAGAAGTCCTCTCCACCCTAAACATTGGTACTTGTCCACCTCTAGGATTTCATCCTAATGCCCATAGGATATCACAACACATGAGCCTTCCCATAGGGACTTTACTATAGTACGGCTCCACAGCCCTCTATGGTAGTAGTGTCAATATCGGCACAATTTACACATTCCACTTAATCACATGTTCACATTATACACATGCACTATTTAACACATTTGCATTCACTTTTAAACAATTACACATGCTTCAGTTTTCATAACATGATGCTACTGTTTCACAATGATAATTAGATCATATCATAGTCCAAATCATGCTGCTAATTATTTAATTTCACATGATTAACCTTAACATTCTCATCGTGGTCATTTCCTTTTATTAAATTAGTAACAATATCTACTGTTATCAAAATAGAACGGAATTTTTATCACAGACTTTACACAGGATATGTATCACATAGCTAAAACTTTAGATTTTTCGGAATAGTAAATCTAATTTTAATAATTAAGACAGATTTCAGGCATTTTCATCAAGAAATTCATTAAACATGATTCACATCCATACAGTCGGTTCTAATAGTTCAGAAACCTGAAATCAGTCATCGTACCCTCATGTAAAATTTTTGAAACCCTAATATACAATGGATCTAATTATTTAGGATTATCATGGTCAATCATGCTCATTATCCCATTACAGAAATTTTTATTAAATAAAACTACTTACAGAAATTTGACACCTCCTCATGATATGACCTAATGACTATACTTGACCAAATAAAATTTTCACAGCATGCACATATACCCAAAAATCTGTCAAACATACCACAGAATCAAAATAGTCATTCTGTAAAACTTGACGAACTTGGCGGCAAAGGGGTTGCCGCCAACAGAGGTTAACGGCACACGATGTTGCCGCCAACTCAAGATCTTGACGGCGTCAAGCTTGCCGTCAAGTTCCTGTCTGCAGAAGTGCAGACTGAATGCACATAACTTGACGAATTGGGGTTCCAGGACATGAGGAAAAATCTAATAAAAACTTGAGACCTAAGGGACATGTATAGGGATGAAATCCCTAGATCACTTGCCTTTGAAAAATGTCTAATGGGATTATTTAGCCAAAGATGCCCTCCTCGTCCAAGCCAAGAGGGTGCTCAAAATCCTCCCAGATCCGATCTTTGGTCGATGTAGGTCGCTCACCGGAGTCGGGGAAGCTTCACCAATGTCAAGTACACCTCCCAGTCGATGAAGATCATCGGATGAGACCCCAAGTCGTCGGATTAAGGTCGCACAAAACTCAGTTTTCACCACAGAAAACCCTAGGTTCTCTTTTTGGGCGAAAAGACCTAACTCGGCCAAGAACATGTGTTTTTATAGAGCTGAGGGTTTGGGTACACGTTAAGGATGGAATCCTACCGTTGGAGGTGGGTTTCCAAATCCAGAATCGGGGAAAACGCAGTCGTTTCCCGATCTGAAATCGCAACAGAAATTGAGAAGTAAACGACCACTTCTCTGCCGTTAATAGAAAATAAACGGCCATCGATCTGGACGCCAACTCAGAGTCAACGGCACACTGGTTGCCGTCAACATGCCCTCAACGTCAATTGATGTTGATGTTTACTGGCATCTCGACCAGAAAACAGAAACATCAAATAGTATATATGCACCATACAGTATGCCCTGTATTATCTAAATACAATTTGCACAATTAAATAAAATAATATATATATATACATAATTGAGTTCGTATATACATATATGCTCATATACACATAAACAATATACACAAAAGCAACTAAATATAATATGACAAAATCCGAATAATGAGAACAAAGTTCTAGGACCTTACAAAAATAGTCAATAGTAAATTTTGTTATCACTAAAACTTGAATTAATTAGGGAGATAATATATAATTAAATAAACCTATTCATCAAGGGAGGCATCACGACGAACGGTGAGTAGTCGCTCACTATAGAAGACGGCTGCATCATAAGGAATGAAGTGGGTGGGCCATCCCATCCCCCTCCCGGTGATGAAGATCAAGAAATTTTCTCTAACCCGCAAGGAAGGAGGCATAGTGCTCGACATCAATTGCCACCTCCAACCACTGCTACTGCTCCCACTATCGCTAGATGACCAGAGGAAGAGGATACACTGTAGGCTTCCCTCGTAAGCGAAAATGTGCCTTTAGCCCCATTCGCGTACCCCTTCAGAGCTTACTCTTCAGCTCAGAATTTGAATGACATTTCGCTAAGCAGAAGCATTTACTTTGGGCTCTACAGAAGGAAAGGCAAAACTCTATAATGGACATTGATGAGGATCAATCCTCATTTTCTTGGGGAATCCTAGAGGACGAGCTACTGTCAAGACTCCAACTTTTGTTTTTGAAATCCTACGACGTCTTAGGTGATCTTTTGTATCACTTCGACAACTTTGATGCTTTGATGACCCTACAAGGGGCCTCAAACTCCATAAAATGCAGGGCCTTTGCCACCACCTTGGTGCAAAGTGCCCATGTGTGGTTCCGAGCCTTCACATCAGGGAGCATCTCCAATTTCTGGTGATTCAGGTGACTCTTTAAGGAAATTTTTTCTAGAAATGGCCCACCAAGGTCAATTGCAGGGTTGCTAACTCTCAAACAAGCCCCTAGGAAAAGACTTTGGACTTATATCAACTATTTTAAAATAGAAGCCCTCTGCATTCCCGTCCTCGACACTGTGTCTATGATCATTGCCCTAACTGAGGGAACCCAGGATGAAGGGCTTCGATGCAAATTGATCCACATCTTACCACCTTTGCCGACCTCGTCACTTTGGCTTTACATCATGCAGAGTGCAAAGAGGTCCTGATCACCTATCATGACGACTCTGCCTAGGGAAAGGAGGAGGAGAGGAAGTGTCCACCTCATCACTTTTAGGCAAAATTGACAAGTTGGGTTAATCTAGTTTATTCAAAGTCTTCTACGCATCCACAATGTCACTATATGAACTTGAAGACCAATAACTATTAAGTAATGGTCTCCAAATGAGGTTATGATGTCACTTCTATCACGTCCTAATGGCATAGTCATCGGAGTATAACAACAATATCAGAATGAGCTGGTACACTAGGAGAATTATTTTCACAAGCCTTTAAACAATAATTACATTCATTAAGTCTTTATACAAGTAAGTTACAAAAGTTAACATCTCAAATAGTGGGAAGACCAGCAACAATTAGACTGAAGGGATTCTCTAAAAACTTAGTGCAGGATGGCTCATCAACACTCAACCCATTCCAACTGACATGAGCACAAATATCTAGTAGGATTTGTACACTTTAAACCAAGCCAAATTAGAATATTATATAAATAATTAATCCTGATTGAGAAAGAAAGAGAGACAGTCATTTCAGTCAAGAATAAACAATCAAGAATGAGCTTTTTAGGACTGAAATTTGAAGTGATAAGAACAAGTAACTGTGTAGCAAGCATTTATAAGGATGATCATTTATGCAGACTAACCAATGTCAAGCACTCTAGATCAAGAATGTGTCAGTAATCTAGCTATTTAACTAGCATTCAAGAGTTTATTTCACGTACAAGTAGTTAGTCAAATAAAATTGTCATTCAAGTGTTCAAATCTAACATATAGTGATGTTATGTTTAAACACCAGACTTTTAACCCTCCAACTAGTCAGTAAGAGTACTCGAATGCTCATCCCAAGACTAGATCAAGAACCGCACAAATAAGCATAAGTCCAAGAGAGGTCCAAGATCTCAACATATACTCTAATAATTATTCATACAAATCTATGGCGAAGAATTCCCAAAGAAATAGTTCAAAGTTTGCAGGAGGTAATTTCAAGGAATAATACAGTAAAAGATTTACAAGAGTAGTTGGGGACCAGTACGTCTACTGGTGTCTGTCCCCCAACCACGAGCGCACTACAAGCGACTGCTCACCCATAAATACGAGTCGCTGCCCCTTGTCATCTTTCCCTCTGCCGGACATACAACTCAAACTCAGGAGTTAGGGTGTCCAGGAAGACGACACAGACCTTGTCGGTACTCATCATACAGGGACAAACCTCGAGCACCTGGTGCTAGGACCCGACTGGAGAGGTAATCTCGGAAGCCGTGAACAACCCAACCCGCCGTGCACACTTAACCAAGCAAAACTCGTCATTTCTAATCACAGTACAAGCCGATACACCGTATATAGACTATACATTGCTAAGCCATTACTGCCCAACCAGTGTACTTCAAGAACCAGACAGACTGGCCACAAAACCCTAGAGCCCGGTGGCCACAATCTAAATTGCGACCAACACAGTGGACGCTTATTGAAGCTTAATTCGCGACGGACCAACCCGTCGCCTTTCCATCTGAATCGCGATGTCTGGTTCCATCGCCTTTCAGACGATAGAACCATTACCTAAAACCTCATTCCGGAAATCACCATAAATTGTTACACATGCAGAATAAGCAGGAAATAAGCATATAAATAAAACCCTAAGTATGTTCTCTACCATATTCACATGATTCTCAAACCAAATCCACAAACCCTAATCCACACATGCTCTATAAACTAAAGCGTGGGAAAGTTCCCCTACCAACACAAAAAATGCTAAATCGACGCCGTCCAGACGTTCCCCGCGCTCCGAAGCACCACCTCCTCGCGAGACCACCGATGCGCCGATGCCGAACGGATAGCGAAAACCCCGAAATCACCTCAAGATCCCGCAACAAACCTCCACAACACTCCCCCTTAGCTGAACAGTGCAACTGCACTGTTCGGCCAAGGGCAGAGGCCCAAAATACACAGGAGTTAAATCGCGACGTATCGGGCCATCGCGTTTCAAAACGCGACGTACCCTGTCGTCGCAATTAAACCTCGGCGCTCCTGCATGCGCCACGCGGCGCCCACGTAAAGCGGTGCTAAAATGCGACATAGTAGGTTGTCGCGTTTCATTAAGAAGTGCAACGACTGTGTTGGTCGTGTTCTTAATGAACCCTCCAGAGGTCTGTTTGGGCTGGGATCTCCATGTTAGTTATGGGTGTCCTCAAGCCAATCATAACTTGTACAATCTTGTTCTTTGAAAATAATAATAAGGCTTTTATATTCGTTATGTGTATTTCGTTTATCATTTCATTATGAAGTCCATGAATATGCGCAATGGATATTAATTATGATGAGATCATAACAATGAGATTGATATCCTTTAAACGTATATTCTTAATTGTTCCTAGTCGGAGGATATCTGAGAAGGACATCGGATATCCGGTTAGGCTAGTACAGGTTGCACCTGCTCATATGATGAGGGTGGCTTGTCTCATAGTCACTCGTGTGGGGACACTAAGGTGAATCTGTAGGTGCTCATTAGAGAATGAGTTCACTGAACTGATCCGTTATGAATCGCTGGATGGTAATGTTACCTAACTGTCAACCAGCTAGATTCATTGTCACAGTGGCGTGATTGGTCCTTAGACCTGAGACACCAAGGACACCTTGTTGGTGGACTTCTGGTTTTGACCTTGACTTATAGATCTCTAGCCATGAGGTCTTAATCAGTTAAGTGTTCGGATCTAGCGGAATACCTTCGAAGGTGATTGTGTGGTCAATATGGGATCGCTCGCTCTCGGTAATAGGAGAGTGAATGCTCTACGGAAGGATGCCTGATAGTCCCTGGCCAGGGCAAGACTACTTATCAGAAAAGGAGTTTTCTGATATAGTTATGCGGCATCTAAACCGAGTGAGTGTGCAATTAGGGTTTGACAGTTGACCATACCCTAAGTGCACTCGGGAGCATTGTACGAGCGAAGGATTATAGTCACGTGGTAACTGATGATACAAAAGGTTCCTTGAATGGGTTGCTGAACCCCAATGCTTTCCAGGATCAAGTGGTGTTGCTTGGCACCCAACTTGATTGGAAGCCAGGTCAATTATCGTGAGAGATAATTGATTGTGTATTAATTAATATGGGATGTTAATTAAATACCATAAGTCAATAAAGAGTTATTGAGCTTAATGGGCTGAAAACTGGACTAGCAGTTGGGCCTAGAGGGTCACACGCATAAGAGTTCCGAACAGACTGGGCAAGGTGTTCTTTATAGACAATGACTGGGTTTTTATGAAAAACCACGGTGTCTATAAATATACACTGAGAGTTAAACCCTGGGCCAAGCTCCAGGCTTAACCCTGGCCGCCCCCCTCCTCTCTCTCTCCCAGGGCGCCCCCCACCCTCTCTCTCCTCTCTCCAGCACATGGTGGAGCTGAGATCCGGGAGACGCGTGGAGAACGAGGAGATCCCGTCTGCGTCCGGAGCTCGCGTGGATACGTCTAGAGGCCGGACACTTGAACGGCTTGAAGCACCGGCGCCTCCTGCGCCACCTCCTCCCCGGATACGGGAGTTACGCAACCCCGCAAAGGTAAAGATGAGATCTGCCTGTGCGAGGTTTACCGTTTTGTGTTCGATCCGACCGCCGGCAACGATATCTATCTGTGGGATTCGCGTTTCCGCTGCGCCCCGACGTTTCCTTACAGTGGTATCAGAGCCAGGTTGCTGGTACGTTCGGAATCGGCATCTTGTGTATGATATTTCATGTGTTTTTGTCGATTCGCGTTGTGCATGAGTCGCCATGTTTTCGTTTCGTGGGTCGCACATGGGATGTGCACTTGCCGCTTGGTACGTGGAAGGTGTTCCTGGTACCAAGGCCTTCGCGAAGAACCCCTTGTGCCGTCGTTTGGCCATCTATGGAGGTCGTACGCCGCCTGCAAAGTGCCGCCGTCGCACAGGTTGCAGCTTCTTGGACAGTCCAAGATATGGCGATTTTGCAGTTTTCTGGGATTTTTCGGGGTTTTCTGGGCAAAGGGGCGGTGGGTGGCGGTGCCCGCGTTGCCGCGCCGTCCGCAGCCGCCGGAGGCGACGCGGGGCTGGCGCGGGGCCGCCCTCCGCCGGAGGGCGGCGGCGGATAGGGTTTCCCCCAGCCGCGCGTCCCTCCAATCGGGCGGAGGGGCGACCCGCGCGGGCCGGCCGCGGATCCGCGCGGGTCCGCCCGCGGTAAGTCACGGGCGGACCCCGCGGGTCCCAAATCGGGCCGCGATCGGATCCGGCCCGCGCTGGACCGACCGGCCCTATTCCCCATTTTTTTAAGTTTTTAATGGTTTTTAAATTGTTTAAAATTCAGAAATGTTTTAAAAATCCAGAAAATTATGAAAATTTTTGAGTTTTAAAATTGTTTTAACTCTCTGTAAATTATTTTCATATAAGGACCCATTACTTAATTAGTTTAAATAAATCTGAAATCGTTTAGTTATTTCCTAACTAATTATTCTAATTATATTAAGAATGTTAATTGATTAGAAATGTGATTTTTAAATTAATTAACTGTAAATCTTGGCGACTTCATGCAGTAACGGTGAATGACGTTTATCTAATGTTGATTAGATATTATCCATGTTAGTAAATTGTTTAGTTAAATGGTTTTCAAAATATAATTATTATATTTTTGAAATAAAAGTTATTCAGAAGTAATTATGTGATGATTGCTTATTGATGCATGTGATGTGTGTGGATGGATGGTCATGGACTTAGATTCATGTGATGATTGTTATGGTTAATGGCAAATGATGTAATTTATGAGGACTGCGTGCCTCCCTCTCTCCCTCTATTAATCCGGGTTGTACATTCTATCTCCCTCCTGTTATGTACTCCCCTTGACTTGTTCAAGTTTCTTATTATTATCTGATGTACATTTATGGGCCTGCGTGCCCAATTTAAATATTACTTGTAATTTTAAGAAGCGGATTGGCGGAGATGGAGGAGAGTACCATGCAGGACCTTGCTGGAGATAAAGTTACATCAAGCTAAAGCATCAGATGCGGGGCTGCCATTTGTTCACCATGTTTGTGGATACCAACTGGCTCTGGTAATGCCACTCTAGGTTAAAGTCCATGATCATCCATCATATTTCTTCATGTATATGATATGTGTGGAATGTGCTATGGTATATATAATTAAATATATGATATTCCAAATTTATATATCAATAGCAACAGATATAGAGACCAAGATAAAATATATCAAAATCCCTCCTCGTTTAAATTTTAAGCCGTAGCGTAATCATTGAGAATGAATTACGTGGCCCTCCATCATTATAGTTTAGGATTGCCATTAGATCGGGCAAGTTTGTTGTGCTATCCACAAGGCTTGCCAAATCTGATGACAGACTAAAACTATGGCATAGTGATGTCTTAAACGGGATAGAGGACCGGTGTAGCTTTGTTGTGCTATCCACAAGGGCTACATCCAAATCTATGCTCGTTACGTAATGATGGTACTGCTTAGACTGGATTTAATGACTTGTTGTGCTATCCACAAGGTCATTAAAATTCAGGGGCCAAAATAAGATCGGATATTGCAAGAGTTGCAAGTGTCAAGGGTTGACCGCTTTCAGATCATAGTATGGTTTGTTGTGCTATCCACAAGATCATGCTATGAGTCTGTGAGATTCCGATCCCCACTAGGAGACCGTCGGTTCTCCCATTCTGTATATCTGAGGGTTATACAGTCTGCCGAAAATAGTGGGAGCTAATCTTGATTAAAGTCCTAATCTAGATTTAATTATTATTATGAACATCTGCTAATTGTGTTTACATTTCCTTTATAGGCAAAAATGTCGTCAGGTAACCCACTCCGTGGCATACTGGATGCCAACAGATTGACAGGCCCGAACTACTCGGATTGGCTCAGAAACCTGAAGATTGTCCTCAGGTCTGAGCGCATCCTATGTCCTGGAGGTGAGATCCCAGCTGAACCACCCCTGATGCACCTGAAGGGGAAACGCTTGAGTTTGCGAAGTGGAAGGAGGATTCCACTCTGGCCCAATGCTACATGCTTGCCTCAATGAGCAATGAGTTGCAAAGGCAGCATGAGAACATGGATGCTAGATCCATCATGCAGCACTTGCAAGAGCTCTTTGAAGAGCAGAGCAGGGTGGAGAGATATGAGATATCCAGGCCCTGTTCAGAGCTCGCATGGCAGAGGGGTCTTCAGTACAGACTCATGTGCTGAAGATGATAGAGTGGATTGAGAGGCTCGAGGGGCTTGGTTTTCCTCTTGACAAGGAACTAAGCACGGACCTCATTCTCCAGTCACTCCCAGATTCATATTCCCAGTTCATTGTGAACTTCACAATGAACAGATTGAGGTGAGTTTAGCTGAGATGCTCAACATGCTGAAGACTGCTGAGGGCAACCTTAAGAAGGAAAAGCCACTGTTCTCATGGTTGGAAAGTCCAACAAGAAGAGGAGAGCAATGCAAGCCTTTAAGAAAGGCAATGCAAAGAAACAGTCTAAGCAGAAACAAAAGAAGGACATAAGCAAAGGAGAAGAAAAGGGCGAGTGCTTCCACTGCAAGAAAAAAGGGCACTGGAAAAGAATTGCAAGGACTATCTTGCAATGAAGGCTCAGGAGAAGCAGAAGCTTGGCGAAGCTTCAGGTATCTATATGATAGATCTTCACTTGTCTATTAGAGATTCTACATCTTGGGTTTTAGACACTGATGTGCTTCTCATATCTGCAATGATGTGCAGGTGCTGACAAGTAGAAGGAAGCTGAGCAAGGGCGAGGTGAACTTGAGGCTTGGAAACGGCACAAGTGTTGGTGCACACACTGTGGGGACAGTGAAGCTCAAGTTACCTCAGGAGATTTGCTTTTATTAGATGATTGCTACTTTGTGCCTAGCATCATTAAGAACATTATTTCTGTTTCTTGTTTAGACAGAATTGGATACATGTTTACCATTGAGAACAATAGTTGTTCAGTTTATTGAGAAATAAACTAGTTGCTTTAGCAAGTTTGGTGAATGGTTTGTATCTGCTTGATGTCTCTTATGAAAATCTCCATGTTGATGTTTCTCCTAAGAGAAGTAAGAATAGTGTGAACACTGCCTACTTATGGCATTGTAGGCTTGGTCACATTGGCGAGAATAGGCTTCAAAAGTTGCATAAGAATGGATACTTAGATCCATTTGATTATGAATCATATGCAACTTGTGAATCCTGTTTAATGGGTAAGTTGACCAAATCTCCATTTAGTGGACATGGAGATAGGGCCAAGGACATATTGGAACTAATACATTCGGATGTATGTGGTCCAATGTCTACCCAAGCCAAGGGTGGCTACTCATACTTCATTACATTCACGGATGACTACTCAAGGTTCGGATTTGTTTACTTAATGAAGTACAAATCTGAAGCCTTTGGGAAATTCCAAGAATTTAAGAATGAAGTTGAGAAACAAACTGGAAAGAGTATTAAAATCCTACGGTCAGACCGAGGAGGTGAATACTTAAGTACAGAGTTCACACAATTCTTAAAGGACAATGGTATCCTTTCTCAATGGACTCCTCCCTATACACCACAGATGAATGGTGTATCGGAAAGGAGAAATCGTACCTTGTTGGACATGGTGCGATCCATGATGAGCCGTTCACAGTTACCAGTTTCCTTATGGGGATATGCGCTAGAGTCAGCGGCATATCTGCTGAACAGGGTTCCCAGTAAATCTGTGTCTTCCACTCCATATGAGATATGGAAGGTAGAAAGCCTGATTTTAAACATGTTAAAATCTGGGGCTGTCCTGCCCACGTAAAGAAACACGACCCAGATAAACTGGAATCCAGAACCGATAAGTGCAGGTTTGTTGGATACCCAAAAGAAACATTGGGTACTACTTTTACCATCCTGGTGAACAAAGAGTGTTTGTTGCCAGGAGAGCTGTCTTCTTGGAAGAGGAGTACCTTACCCAAGAGGACAGTGGGAGTAAGTAGATCTAGAAGAGGTTCTAGATCCACAAATGTGCAAAGTCCACAGGTGAAACATCGGTTCCGGAACCTGTTCAGGAATATACACACATTCAGCGTAGGTCTGGTAGAGTACCTAGACAGCCTGAAAGATATGTTGGACATATCAGTGAAGGCATGTCTTATGATGAGGATGATGATCCAAAGACCTACCAAGAGGCTGTTGATTGTCCTCAGTCAGGGAAATGGCGAGATGCCATGAATTCTGAGATGCAGTCCATGTACACCAACCAAGTTTGGAACTTGGTAGACTTGCCCGAAGGTATTGTACCTATTGGGTGCAAGTGGATCTTTAAGAGAAAGATCGGTGCAGATGGACAGATCGACACTTATAAGGCAAGGTTGGTGGCAAAGGGGTATCGTCAAAGGCAAGGAATTGACTATGACGAAACTTTCTCACCAGTTGCCATGATAAAGTCGATCAGAATCTTCTTCTTGCCATTGCTGCATACTTTGATTACGAGATCTGGCAGATGGATGTAAAAACTGCTTTCCTTAATGGAAACATTGAGGAGGAAGTGTATATGATACAACCTGAGGGTTTTACATCCAAAGAGTGTCCAGACAAAGTATGCAAGCTTCAAAGATCCATCTATGGATTGAAGCAAGCTTCTCGTAGTTGGAACATAAGGTTTGATGAGGCTATCAAATCTTATGACTTCATTAAGAATGAAGATGAACCATGTGTGTATAAGAAAATCAGTGGGAGTGCTATCACTTTTCTCGTACTTTACGTTGATGACATCTTACTCATTGGAATGATGTAGGGATGTTATCATCAGTAAAGGTTTGGTTGTCAAAGAACTTCTCCATGAAGGATTTGGGAGAGCATCCTACGTATTAGGAATACGTATCTATAGAGATAGATCTAAGAGGATGCTTGGCTTGACCCAATCCATGTACATAGATACCATTGTCAAAAGGTTTGGCATGGAAAATCCAAGAGAGGTCTCATACCAATGAGACATGGGATTAATCTCTCTAAGGAGCAGTCTCCTAAGACTCCTGAAGAGAGGGCAGCCATGGATAGAGTCCCCTATGCTTCGGCTATAGGGTCTATCATGTATGCCATGCTATGTACAAGGCCTGATGTGGCATTTGCTCTAAGTGTTACGAGCAGATATCAGGCAAATCCAGGTGAAACACACTGGATGGCAGTGAAATGTATCCTTAAGTACTTGAGAAGGACTAAGGATATATTTCTGGTTTATGGAGGAGGGGACTTGAAACTTCGGGCATACACTGACTCGAGTTTCCAGTCAGATCCAGATGATAGCAAGTCTACATCTGGGTTTGTGTTCACTTTGAACGGGGGTGCAGTGAGCTGGAAGAGTTCCAAGCAAGAAACCACTGCAGACTCGACGACAGAAGCTGAGTACATTGCTGCAGCTGAAGCCGCCAAGGAGGCAGTGTGGATGAAGAAGTTCATCACCGACCTTGGTGTGGTGCCAGGTGACTCTGATCCAATCCCATTGCTGTGTGACAACAATGGGGCCATTGCGCAAGCGAAAGAGCCGCGGTCTCATCAGAAGTCGAAGCACATTCTGAGGCGATTTCACCTGATCAGGGAGATAATCACTAGAGGAGATGTACTGGTGGAAAGAGTTCCTTCAGTCGACAACATTGCAGATCCACTGACGAAGCCTTTAACTCAAATTGTGTTTGAGCGCCACCTAGAGTCTATGGGTTAAGACATAAAGGTGATTGGCTTTAGTCCAAGTGGGAGATTGTTAGTTATGGGTGTCCTCAAGCCAATCATAACTTGTACAATCTTGTTCTTTGATAATAATAATAAGGCTTTTATATTCGTTATGTGTAATTCGTTTATCGTTTCATTATGAAGTCCATGAATATGCGCAATGGATATTAATTATGATGAGATCATAACAATGAGATTAATATCCTTTAAACGTATATTCTTAATTGTTCCTAGTCGGAGGATATCTGAGAAGGACATCGATATCCGTTAGGCTAGTACAGGTTGCACCTGCTCATATGATGAGGGTGGCTGGTCTCATAGTCACTTGTGGGGGACACTAAGGTGAATCTGTAGGTGCTCATTAGAGAATGAGTTCACTGAACTGATCCGTTATGAATCGCTGGATGGTAATGTTACCTAACTGTCAACCAGCTAGATTCATTGTCACAGTGGCGTGATTGGTCCTTAGACCTGAGACACCAAGGACACCTTGTTGGTGGACTTCTGGTTTTGACCTTGACTTATAGATCTCTAGCCATGAGGTCTTAATCAGTTAAGTGTTCGGATCTAGCGGAATACCTTCGAAGGTGATTGTGTGGTCAATATGGGATCGCTCGCTCTCGGTAATAGGAGAGTGAATGCTCTACGGAAGGATGCCTGATAGTCCCTGGCCAGGGCAAGACTACTTATCAGAAAAGGAGTTTTCTGATATAGTTATGCGGCATCTAAACGAGTGAGTGTGCAATTTAGGGTTTGACAGTTGACCATACCCTAAGTGCACTCGGGAGCATTGTACGAGCGAAGGATTATAGTCACGTGGTAACTGATGATACAAAAGGTTCCTTGAATGGGTTGCTGAACCCCAATGCTTTCCAGGATCAAGTGGTGTTGCTTGGCACCCAACTTGATTGGAAGCCCGGTCAATTATCGTGAGACGATAATTGATTGTGTAATTAATTAATATGAGATGTTAATAATTACCATAAGTCAATAAAGAGTTATTGAGCTTAATGGGCTGAAAACTGGACTAGCAGTTGGGCCTAGAGGGTCACACGCATAAGAGTTCCGAGCAGACTGGGCAAGGTGTTCTTTATAGACAATGACTGGGTTTTTATGAAAAACCGCAGTGTCTATAATATACGTGAGAGTTAAACCCTGGGCCAAGCTCCAGGCTTAACCCTGGCCGCCCCCCTCCTCTCTCTCTCCCAGGGCGCCCCCCACCTCTCTCTCCTCTCTCCAGCACATGGTGGAGCTGAGATTCGGGAGACGCGTGGAGAACGAGGAGATCCCATCTGCGTCCGGAGCTCGCGTGGATACGTCTAGAGGCCGACACTTGAACGGCTTGAAGCACCGCGCCTCCTGCGCCAACTCCTCCCCGGATACGGGAGTTACGCAACCCCGCAAAGGTAAGATGAGATCTGCCTGTGCGAGGTTTACCGTTTTGTGTTCAATTCGACCGCCGGCAACGATATCTATCTGTGGGATTCGCGTTTATGCTGGCACCCCGATCGTTTCCTTACACTCCAACCCTCCAGCCTCCCACTTTCTACACAAACCTGTAAACTCATGCACACACACACATACTCAGCTAATGGGCTACACACTAGCTCCGAAATCCTTTAAACCACAATCCGAACATTCAAGATATTACATTACTATCACCTAAAATAAATTTCATCCTTGAAATTAAAGGAATAAGCGCAGTTAACAATTCAACACATATAAGACTATCACCTAAAAGAATTTAATGCTTACTCAAACAAGTATGGATACGTCTTGTACATCTCATCAGCCAATTCCCAAGTATCTTCTCCACCATGCCTATTTTCCCATCTGATCTTTACTAATTCAATGTTCTTATTTCTTAATTACTGTGTTCGAAGGCCTGTGATCATCACTGGATACTTTGGCATGGACATATCTGGCTTCAAATCATCTCGAGTGTAGCTAACAATCTGTGAAGGATCTCGGATGTATCTACTGGAAGCTCCAATCTGTACGTTGTCTCACCAATCCTTTCAAAATATGAAAGGGACCTACATACCTGGGGCTCATCTTGCCCTTCTTGTTGAACCTCAAAACACCTTTAGTCGGAGAAACTCTCAAAAACACATAATCACCAACTTCAAACTGTAAAGGTCTGCGCTGTGTATCCGCATAATTCTTTTGTCTGCTTTTGGCTATTTGAAGCTTCTCCTTGATGAACTTGACCATTTTTTCACATTGCTGCACCAATTCCAGTCCCATTACTTGCCTTTCACCTACCTCATGCCAATTCAACAGTGTTCTGCAAGGTCTTCCATAAAGAGCTTCATATGGTGCCATCTCGACACTTGTGTGATAACTGTTATTGTAAACAAATTCAACCATACCTAAATGTTGCTCTCATCCACCTCCCCAAACTAAACAACAAGCCCGTAACATATCTTCAATAGTCTGAATTATCCTTTCCATCTGACCATCTGTTTGGGGATGATATGCTGAACTATACCTCAACTGGGTGCCAACAACCCTTTGCAAACTCCTCCAAAAACTAGAAGTAAACCTGGGATCCCTGTCTGAAACAATGGTGACTGGAATTCCATGCAACGACACAATTCTATCCACATATAATCTGGCCAATCTATCCACTGCCCATGACATGCTCACAACTAATAATCTGCATACCTTTGTCAATCTATCAACAAAGACCCATATACCATTGTGTCCTGACGCTGTCTTGGGCAAACCTGCAACAAAATCCATTGCTATGTCATCCCATTTCCACTGTGGTATAGGTAATGGTTGCAACAAACCACTTGGCCTTTGATGCTCTGCTTTAACCTGTTGACATACCACGCATCTTGTTATGAATTCCGCTATCTCCTTTTTCATGCTCGGCCACGAGAAATATTTCTTCAAATCTTGGTACATCTTTATGCTTCCCGGGTTAATGGTATATCTGGACCGGTGTGCTTCTTCTAACACTTTCTGCTTCACCCTAGCTTCACTTGAGACATATAACCTGTGTCTGAATCGGACTACACAATCATCATCAATGGAGACATCTTCCATCTTCACAATCTCAGCCAAGTTCTCATTTATTTTCTAGGCTTCTATGATCTGCCAATATAAGGATGGTTCCACTATGCTACTAGCTAACACTGCTCTTCGCTGACTACTTGAAACAATCAAAGAATTTTCTGCCACATCTTCATACAGCTTCCAGTCTCTCATCATTATGTGACTCATCATTGTCTTTCTACTCAATGCATCTGCAATGACATTGGCCTTACCCGGATGATATGCTAAGTTGAAATCATAATCTTTCAAATACTCCATCCATCTACACTGCCTTAAATTCAAATCTTTCTGTGAAAAGATATACTTCAAGCTTTTGTGATCCGTAAAGATCTCAAATCTTTCACCATACAAGTAGTGCCTCCATATCTTTAATGTAAATACTACTGCTGCCAACTCTAAGTCATGTGTTGGGTAGTTCTCTTCATGTCGCTTCAATTGCCTGGATGCATAAGCCACTACTTTTCCATGTTGCATTAACACTACCCCAAGTCCTCTCCTGGATGCATCTGTATACAGTACAAAACCACCTCGGCCTGAAGGTATTTCCAATATAGGTGTTGAAGTGAGCCGCTTCTTTAATTCCATAAAACTATGCCTACAATCAGATGACCACACAAAAGGCACTCCCTTCCTAGTAAGCCTTGTCATTGGTGCTGCAATCTTGGAGAAATCCTCGATAAACCGCCTGTAATAACCTGCCAAACCAAGAAAACTCCAGATCTTGGGCACTGACTTTGGTTCCTCCCATTTCATAATTGCTTCCACCTTAGCTGGATCAATTGCAACACCTTTATCGGAAATCACATGTCCCAAAAACTGCACTTCCTTTAACCAAAACTCACACTTGCTAAATTTAGCATATAGCTGGTGCTCCCTCAATGTCTGCAATGTAACTCTCAAATGTGCTACATGCTCTTCTTCTGAAGCTGAATATACTAATATATCATCTATAAACACCACAATGAACTGATCTAGATATGGATGAAAGATCCTGTTCATCAAATTCATAAAAGCTACAAGTGTATTGATTAGCCCAAATGGCATAACCACAAACTCACAGTGCCCATACATTGTCCTGAATGTCATCTTATCAATGTTTTCTTCCTGAATCCTCAGCTGATGGTACCCCGATCTCAAATCTATCTTGGAGAACACCTTTGCCGACTGTAATTGATCAAACAAGTCATCAACTCGGGGAAGTGGATACCTATTCTTTATTGTGACCTGATTCAACTGCCAGTAATCAATACACATTCTGAGGCTACCATCTTCTTTCTCACAAATAAAACTGGTGCTCACCATGGTGAGTGACTAGGACGAATAAAACCTTTCTCGAGCAATTCTTGCAACTGTTTCTTCAACTTTTTCAACTCTACAGGTGCCATCCTGTAGGGTGCCTTGGAAATCCGCATGCTGCCCGACTGCAACTCTACTATAAAATCCATCTCTCTATATGGTGCAAAACCTGGTAACTCTTCTGGAAACACGTCTACAAATTCCTTAACCACTGGTATCATATCCACTATTTTACCTGCCTCAACCAAACTAACCGATGCCAATATGATATACATCCCACATTGATCAATTTCCTAGCCTTAAGGGCAGAAATGATAAACTTAGGGGTATAAAATGACATACCTTGAAATTCAAATATTTCCACTGGGATGACTGAACCTTACTTTCTTCTTCCTACAATCAACCACTACCCCATATGCTTCTAACTAGTCCATGCCCAAAATCACATCATATTCCTTTAACTGTAGTGCATACAATCTGGCTGGCAACTGATTACCTTGTACCATTATGGGAACCTCATCCAGATAACAAGTAGTAAGCATAAAATCACCAGATGGAACCTCTCCCACAAGCTCACACTGCCTCTCCTCAAAAGGATGAACCATACTATCAATGGAGTCCTCAGAAATGAAGGAATGAGATGCACCCGGATCAATTAATTTCTAGCAGAGAATTCAAGAAGTGGTATTATACCTTCAATCAGATTTGACGCCTCCGCTTGAGCCCTTGTGATCGTCATCACTCGTCCTTGTCCTATTTGATAAGGTGTACCCTTGCCTCGCTCAACTGGTGGCTGCTGGAATGGTTGCTGCTGATGCTGCTGTGGTGCCCCTCTACCATAGCTGCCTCTCTTGGGATACAGACAATTTCTTGCCAAGTGCCCTAGCTGATCACAATTGTAACATCAAAATTCTGTGGGCTGCCTTGCTGTACTTTGCTGCGATTCTTCTGTCTCCAGCCTATAACCTCGGCCCTGCTGAAATCCCTACTGCCTGCCACCTCCTCGGCCTCTAAATATCTTCTTTAACTTGGAACCCCATTTGCCAAAACCTGATGTAGATGCTCCTCCTGAAGGTGCCTTGCCCTTGCTAACACCTGGAGATTGCTGTGGAAGTCAGAAACTACCACTACCCGATCTTGATCCGCAGGACTGCTTGGCTTGCATGATTATTTCAAGTATTAATGCTCTTTGGGCTACCTCCTCCACCGTCCCGCACATAAGAGAAGTCACTGCATCTTGCAACTCCGGCCTCAACCCTCGAATAAAGTACTCCACCATCATAGCATTATTAGTAACCACATAGGGTGCATATCTGCTCAAAGCCATGAATCTCATTTGATACTCAAATACCGACAAATTCCTTTGCTGTAATGTCCTAAATTGCTCCCTCTTGGCTTGCTGAATTTGCACCAGAAAGAATGTGTTGTTGAATACTTCAAGGAACTCCGGCCAAGAGATAGCATCCTCTGCCCGACCTGCAAACATGGTATGCATCTTGAGCCTCCACCATTCTTGTGTAAATCCCCGCAGCTAGTAAGTAGCCAATATCACTATGTCAGCATGTGGACACCTTATTGTAATAAACACCCTTTCTATTTCATGCACCCAATGCTCCGCTGTATCTGGATTCGGACCTCCGAGTATGTAGGTGGCTGCAACCGCAGGAACCTCTCCACTAACACTGTAGACTCCTCCACACTAGCTGGTCGCACTAGCACAATTGGAGGTAAAGGTACTATAGGTGGTACCTCAACTCCAAAGGGTGGTACTAGCGGGGCCGATACTACCTCCTCCTCAACCGGTGATGCTGTAATCGTTGGCTGAACCGGTGCTGCTGATCTAGGCGTGTCCAAATCTGTGTGATACTCTCCCATAATCTTTCTATCATCTGATGTGTAGACTCCTCAGGCTCATCTCATCTCCACTACCTCCCCAATCTCTCCTATCAGCCATTTATGAACCTGCACATACATCATTCCAACCACATAGCACACAAACATATCATTACGAAAATAGGGCCAACTACCAGCAATAGACTATGGTAAAGAACATACTATGTATATTTCTTGTTCCTTCATATTTACACAGACCTTGCTCTGATACCAACTATGACGGTCCTTGCCCCATTAACCTGATAACGTGCCCGAGACGACTCCGTCTTCTGCGAACGGGCCATAGCTTCGCAAGGGATATCAACGCACACATGTCCATGGAAATATAAAAGAACACGCTAAACACATATAAGTTTCCTTTTCTTATATATATCCACATGAAATGTACATATGCAGTTCTGAACATAAGTCATACTATAAGATACAACAGCTTGGGCCAAACCCCCAAGGCTCAACAAGAGGAAATATTACTCTGTTGGTGGCGAAGGCCCGACTCCACTACGATGCGGTCCCGAACTAGAAGAGGGACGAGAACCCTCCTACTCTCCTTCACCTGGAAGAAGAAGGGGTGAGTCTCACAAGTCACTAGCTCAGTAGGGCAACTCCCCTAAAGTCGAGAGAACAAAGTACAACAAATAATATGAACAAGGCTATTAAGCATTTAAGAGTAACTTAGCCTACACATGATACTACAGTTGTAAATTAAATAAACGACAAACCACACACACATGTACAAGCTAAGGAGCACACGAGTCACGAGAACTGTTCGCGACACCAGCCACAGACCCAGATAAACAACACAAGTCCACCTCTCAGTCTCGTAGCCACGAACGAAAGGTCCAATTGCCGCTCCACCTCAACAAGCCAAGAAACTGTGGAGACAACTAACACCACTCATGCAGAACACACAGCTATAGGCCCAAGCCTGACACCTTTAGGGACTCCGACCCGAGCTCCCTAAAGTGAGGCACTGGAAATAGGACTAGCTGGGGACCAGTACATCTACTGGTGTCTGTTCCCCAACCACGAGCGCGCTACAAGCGACCGCACACCCACAAACACGAGTCGCTGCCCCTTGTTGTAACGTTCCAACCGTTCGGATCGTCTTTGCGTGGTTGCGGAGGCCAGTGTGTGGCCGATGACGTGTGTGTGGCAGGTGATTTCCGCAGGTATGAGATTTTGCACAAAGCGCTCACTGTTTCTTAGTTCCTAACGCGACAGTGAGGGGCGTCGCATTTTGATTGCGACAGCCCATGGCGCCGCGTTCATGGAACTGCCAGTTTAAGTGAACGTTTGCATGTCTGCCGCGTGTCGCATGCTGTGCGCACGGACTGACATCAGCAGGCTAAAGGCGATGACTTGCTACGTCGCGTTCAGGTCGCGACTTAGAAGGGCGTGCGTTCTTAACTGCATTGCGTTTTTAAGAAACTCTGGCAGAACAGAGCTCACGAAAGCTCTGCTTGGCCAGGGGGTTTTTCCTGTGGGATTTTCGGGCGATTCGGCTTGTTAGAGCTCGGTTTGACGAGTTTCCACCGCGAGGACGCTACGTGGAGCGGAGGAAACGTCGTGCGGGCATCGTTCTTCGCGTTCTTCGTGAAGGTAGGGAGATTTCCCGTGGTTTGATCCGTGAATCGTTCGCGTGTGGTGGATAATGTGTTCCTGCTTTCTAAACCTTAGATAGCATGTGTAGGAACACATTAAAGCATGAAAACGGAATGAAAACCGTAGGTTCTAAAGAGTTTAGGGTGATCCGGATGATGGATTTCGGATTAGGGTTCGTACCTGCTAAGGCGACGATCCTTGGCGTCGCGACCAGGTCGCGACACCGCGATACGTCGCGTCCTAAAGGCGATGCTGCACCCTGTCACGATAGCAGCCGAAGGCTGTATCCGAGAATACATGTAAGTATATAATTATCCGTTTAGCATGGTTTGTGATATGTGATGATAGTAAGAGGTGCATTGGCACTCTCTTTACGCTCGGGGAGCGTGTGTGGTGCATGGTTTATATGGTGTTCACATGGTTTACGTAGAGGTTTCACGTGGCTTGTGCGTTGTGCACGTGGTTTCTGTGTACGTGGCATGTAGTTTGACGCCTTCCGTGGTTACCTCTTCAGTTGGGAGCCCCAGATTTTGTGTGAGCCAGGCATGTGAGTGCTCGGGGCTTGTCCCGGTACTGGGTACCGATGAGGTCTTGTCGTCTTCCTGGACACCCTTACTCTTGTGCTGAGTAGTACGTCCAGCTGAGGGAAAGACGGCAGTGGGACAGCGACTAGAGAGAGTTTGTTGTGTTGTCGCTTGTAGCGCGCTCGTAGTTGGGGGAGACGGAACCAGTAGACGTACTGGGCCCCAGCTAGTCCTGTTTCCAGTGCCTCACTTTAGGGAGCTCGGGCCAGAGTCCCTAAAGGTGCCAGGCATGGGCCTGCGAGGTGTGTGACCTGCAGGTTGTGGTGGTTTAGTTGGACTCCACAGTTCTTTGTACTTGTTTAGTGGAGCAGCAGCTGGACCTTTCGTCTGTGGCTGCGAGACTGAGAGGTAGTCCTGTGTGGTTTGTCCGGGTCAGTAACTGGTGTCGCGAACCAGTTGACGTGGATCGAGTGTGGCGTTTCTCTACAGTAGCTCGTACACCTGTTGGTGTTCCCGTTTATTTATTTACGTTGATTCCTGTAAGTAGCAAATGGTAAGTGTACTTACAATTTTATATCTTGCTAGATCGTATTATAAATTGTTAGTGTAGCATTCTTGCTTTGCTACCTGTGTTAGTTTGCTCGATTTCTAGGGAGTTTCCCTACTGAGCCAGTGACTCGAGAGGCTCACCCCTACTCCTACCAAGTGAGGGAGATCAGGAGATTTCGCGCCATCGCAGTGGAGGGTCAGCACCACCAGCAGTGTAATTTTACTTTCTTGCTGTGCACCTCGGGGTATGCCCCAGGTTCTGTTGTAGTTGGTTACAGTTGTACTACAACTATTATATGTCATGTAAATATTTGTGAGATGGCAGATCTTATGAATATTTGAGCTGGTTCCTTTATATTTCTACGGATTCGTGGTTTGATATCCCTTGCAAGGCTCCGGCCCGTTCGCGGGAGGCGGACTCGAGTTAGACTCGTTATTAGGTTAACAGGTCTGAACGGCGAGAACCGTCACAGTGTCGTCTTTCCCTCAGCCAGATGTACAACTCAAACTTGGGAGTGAGGGTGTCCAGGAAGACGACACAGACCTTGTTGGTACTCATCGTACTGGGACAAACTCCGAGCACCCGGTGTTGGGGACCCGACTAGAGAGGAACCTCGGAAGGCGAGAACAATCCAACCCGCTGTGCACACTTAACCAAGTAAAACTCGTCGTTTCTAATCACGGTACAAGACGATACACCTTATACAGACTATACATTGCTAAGCCATCACTGCCCAAGCAGTGTACTTCAAGAACCAGACAAACTGGCCACAGAACCCCAGAGCTTGGGTGACTACAATCTAAATCGCGACCAACATAGTGGATGTTTATTGAAGCTTAATTCGCGACGGACCAACCCATCGCCTTTCCATTTGAATCGCGACGTCTGGTTCCGTCGCCTTTCAGACGACAGAACCAAGAACTAAAACCTCATTCCGGAAATCACCATAAATTGCTACACATGCAGAATAAGCAGGAAATAAGCATATAAATAAAACCCTAAGCATGCTCTCTACCATATTCACATGATTCTCAAACCAAATCCAGAAACCCTAATCCACACATGCTCTATAAACTAAAGAGTGGGAAAGTTCCCCTACCAACACAAGAAACGCTAAACCGACGCCGTCCAGACGTTCCCCGTGCTCCGAAGCACCTCTTCGTGCCGGAACCATGCCGAACGAACAACGAAAACCCTGAAATCACATCAAGATCCTGCAGTAAATCTCCACAGCACTCCCCCTTAGCTGAACATTGCAACTGCACTGTCTGGCCAAGGGCAGAGGCCCAAAATACACAGGAGTTAAATCGCGACGTATCGGGCCGTCGTGTTTCAAAACGCGACGTACCCCGCCGTCGTAATTAAACCCCCGTGCTCCTGCATGCGCCACGCGGCACGCATGCAGCGGCACTAAAACACGACATAGCAGTTTGTCGTGTTTCATTAAGAAGCTCGACGACTGTGTTGGTTGTGTTCTTAATTAATGAACCTGCCAGAGGTCTGTTTGGGCTCGGATCTCCACTCCAGCCTCCCACTTGCTACACAAACCTGTAAAACTCATGCACACACACACATACTCAGCTAATGGTCTACACACTAGCCCTGAAATCTGGTAAACCACAATCCGAGCTTTTAGGATATTACACTCAGTAGATCCATTTTCGATCCGTACGACTATTAATCAAATTCGGGTGCTCCTCCTAGGATTGGATCGGCCCCATTTGCACAGACATTGATCCAGTAGAGTCCGAAGACCTAAAGTGTCACCATTTCCATTTGATCATTCTTTTAGTATAGTTCGGATGGATGTTAATTGCGAGAAATCTCAAGATAACATTAATAATAAAGCAAGTCCAATTCAAGAGTATAAGGATGGCAGGACAAGGAGAAGACTAGCAAGGTGGGTTGGCCCAAGTTTAAGTAATATAGAATTATATAAGAAAACCGAGGAAAGGAACAAGTTGGAACAAATAGGAGAATCGGTCGACCGTTCAGGAGATTTCAGTCGTTCGACCTAGCTAGTAGGTTGGTTTTGGGTTTATTGAGGAAATCAGTCAACCGGAGTGACAAGGTCGGTCGAGCGACCTAGCCAGTAGCTTGATCTTGAATTGAGGGTGGAATCAGTCGACTGAAATAACAAGATCGGTCGACCGGAAAGGTAAGATCGGTCGACCGATATCTGGTTTCGGTCGACTGATTATGAAAAAAATCAATTTTACACAAGTTGAAATCACACCATGTTTTCTGATCCGGGAATGGAAATAAACAATCAATAATAGAAGAGTAGGGACTATTCTATAGTTGTACATAATTTTCATGAAAAATGGGAGGTTTTAAGCTCCCTATCTCTCCTCTTTCTTTTTCTCTCGAGTAGGTAAGATGGAGGGGATCGGTCGACCGAAATGATCGGTCGGTCGACCGATTCCGATGATGTTGCAGTCTTTCTACTTTGCAATGGTGGGTTGAGAGTTTAGAGAAGGGTTTGAGGGTAGTGTCCTGGTACAAGAGGGTCTCCTCTAGCCTTAACAAGTATTCAGAAGAATGACACTTGAAGAGTAGCAAGCGAGAAGGGGAAGAAGAAGACAAATGTTCCCACCTGACAAGAAGATGATAATAAGCAGAATAATCGAGCTCCAGAGCCCTTCCTTGAACTCAGTACGTTGTTCTAACCTTCTTCTTTCACCTCAGTCTTCATCAAGAACAGCAGCCAAAAGCCAAGAGTTTTGGCTAAGGATCAGATGAATTTATATAGAGCTCACATATGAGGGGTGTGCGTGAATTCACCATCATAGCTGGACAATGGTGATTGCTCAGATCGCCCTAGTTGATAGATTTTAACCACGTCGCATTGATCTTACCCGAGGGTAACACGTATAAGATTTATACATAATGTGGATTATGTAGGTGAACAGTAAGTGAATAGTAAAATGATCACGTAATAAAAAAATATGCATATGCATATATATAATTCATTTATTCCTTTGATATGATACCAATTTTTATCTGTTTTTTTTTATAAATAAAATTGAAGTGTTACACTTCCACTCAGCTAAGACTGTGCTGTTTTGAGAGTTTGTCGAGCTAGATGTCCTCTGGACTATAAGTGGCCGAGTTAGCTATTGGGCTAGGACTCGTCGGGATAGACGTAGAGTGTGGATCGAACTAACTTCCTACCGTGGTGCATTCTGAGATGTCATCTTGTCACTCAGGCTATCCTCCTGGCATCGATGTTGGGACAAGGGCCGTCCCTTTGGATTGGTGGATCAGGTGTTTGCTGGCATTTCATGGGACCCGTTTGATAACTGGGTCTTCGATAGGTGGTAGGCTCTTGCGTAGTTTTACCTTTAGACTGAGCTTAATGACGAGGTCTTACTGTTTGGATTAGAAGATTGAGATTTTTTCCTCTTTAGTATGTCTCATAGATACATAGTACTTTCTCTTTCAAATTATTACATATATATTTTTAAAACAAATAAAATTAAAAAAACAAACGATCTACACGAACTGAAACGGAAACTTTACCATATCTGCGTTTGCCACTAACTTATTGATCAGGACATTAATGCCAAAACTCTAGTGTTATTTATAAAGATTAAAAGCAAGGTGGACCTAACGTACGCCAAAGTAATGAACCCACGCCCCACCACCTTTTATTACATAAACTTCTATTAGATATGAATCCTGCATTTATGGACGTTTATTTATTGTGTTTAATATCGTCACAGATTAATTAATGGGCGCATTTTCTTAACGTAGTTGCCTGTAGTTTTTCTTGTGGCGCAAGGTTGGTTGTATCGAATTGGAATCCTTGGGCTGTTTGATTGGATTTAAATAAGACTTACAATTTAACAATAAAAAATATTAAAAATAAATAAATAATAGATGTGCTGAATCGTACTAACTTTTGAATATCGAATTTTTCTAACTACGATGTGATGTGCACACATTAATATATTGTGGTTTAGCAAACCATGCAGTGGTGTTTTTTTTTTTTTCACTGGGTAACCATGCATGCAGTGGTGTTCCGTCTGGCATGCTGCAGTGGAGGACATGGATGATGAGAGATATAGCCTAGAATACCCGAGGGAGAGGCAGAATAATAAGAGCATCGAAGGAGAAAAAAAAGATGGCAATTGATTGGGGGCAAGATTGGCCGAATTGAGCGATCATGTCAAATTTCTCGTGACATCGAAGTGTACCTGCATCTCTACGGTACTTCGATTGATCCATGATGATCGGGGGAACCTTGTCCATATAGCCTTTTCTTTTATGTATAAATCTTCTGAGCAGTTTTATTCTATGAAAAATATCAAAATAAGTTAAATTTGTAAATCTATTCATATATATATATATATATATATGCGCAATACCAGTCTGATGACAACTCAATATTTGGTTATTTTTCTAGTCCCAAAAATACCCATATGGAAGATTGATCATCTTGGTACCCCACTTCTCATTTAAGAAATTTGTATACCTATTTCTTGCATCTGTGGATGTTTCTTTTCTTAGTGTGATGCAAGTCAATTTCGTGGTTGACCTGGTCAACCTCTTGCTCTCAAAATCCCATGTCTGTTTGGAGTGAGTACGGGGGATTCCTCGTTAGTTTGTCCATCAATTTGATTGATGTGTTAGCTAGTTTCTGTCTCCTTCCTTCTCACACTCTCTCTGTGACCATTTCTCTTTTCTTCATAGCATCAAGAGTTGGTATAGAGAGGGAATTGGTCGCAATGATGGATCATACTATTGTCACTTGGACGTTTGGTCTCTGTCTGTGTGACAGTTATCGACTTGCCAATTCTTATGTATCCTCGGAGATAGAGATGGATTAATTACTGTAGATTTGTTTGTTTTTTTTTTTTTTAAATGTGTTGCCGGTTACTAAACATAAATTTCGACTTTAAAAAAAAAAAAAAAAAAAACTAGGGGCGTTGTCTGTGGCTATAGGAAGGCAGGAGTGATCAATGGAAGGCTTTCCATGAAAAGTACTTTTCTCTAATTTACGGAAATGGGAAGGTATATTTGCAACCAACGCGAACGGCAAAGGGAGAGACACGAGGAAAATACTCATAATGGAAGCGAAAAACTTTCTAAGCCACTGTGGGTTATTCTGAGAATATGCAAACTTCAAGGGGGTAGAACGCGAAAAGGCACATTAACTGCCACCCTCACCCCCCTGCCCCCGCCTGTCCCCGCGCGCGCGCGAGGGATGTAAGTAAGAGGGTGGTGGGGGAACCGAAACGGAAGATAAAAGAAAAATAGCCGAAAAAAGTAACGGCCGGCTGTCCGAAAAGAGCAAGGGGTGCCGGCCCGCGCAGCTGGTTGGCCCCCGGGTTCGCCTTCTTTGGTCTCCTTTCTGGCGGTGGTTCTTCTTGTTGCGCTCTCTCTCTCTCTCTCTCTCTAACATTTTTCTTTTTTTTTGGGTTATTTTTGTGGAGAGGAGAAGAGCTCCACCCTTCTCCTCCCCTCCTCTATCTTGGTCATTACCTCCCCTGGTCCACCTCCTCCTTCTCCACCCTCCTTTTTCTCCGTGCCTCCTCCCCTCCTCTCTCTCTTTCTATCTCTCTCTCTCTCTCTCTCTCTCTCTCTCTACCCTGTCTCTGGTTCTCGCCGACGCGCCGGAATCCGGGGGGGGGGGGGGCGCGGCTGCTGGTCGGGCGCGGGGGGGCTCCCTGGAGGAAGGGATGGTTGCTTGCTGCCGCTGCTGCTGCGGCAACTGTGGCTGCCGGGTGGTCTCGTGGTGATGGCGGCGGCGTTCCTGCGATGGACTACGAGGGGGCCGGTGTTCAGATTGCCAGAGGCGGTAGGGCGGCGGCGGCGGCCGCGACGGCCGTGACGCAGGGATCGCTGTCGCTGGGGCCTCAGCTTGACGAAGGTGAGGGCGGCGAGGGGGTTGTCGGGGGTGGATTCTTCTGCCCCTCCTGCTGGGTTCGTCTGGTGTTGCGCGATCGCGGTGTTCTGGCAATGCGCCAAGTGTTAGGGTTCACGGATGTGATAAGTGGGGGAACATTTAGGAATTGGGATGTCGTGAAATTAAGGATCGCCTTCCGTTTTATGATGGGCTTATTCGAATGATTTCGTTCCTTGTATTTGTTTTTCTGATTTTTGCTTGGAATTCGCACAATTCAATTGGTTTAGTTCTGTGACTGGATTTGCTTTCCGAGGAAAAATGATTATTTTCGTTCCCAAATTACTAATTCGAGCTTGAAATTTAAGAATCATGCACTTTTCTTGCAGCCATAACCAATTCATGTTGCTTTTCGTGGCTTTCCCTTACTTTACCTTTTTCAAAATTCTCTCTCAGTTGCCTGTGTTGAAAATTGTTTTGAGCATTTGTCATCGTCAGCTGAAATATACATGAAAAACGAAGTGACGTAATCAATCTCGGCGTACATGCCCTGTGGTGACCAGATGCTATGTTCACATATATACTTTCTGTTGATCTGTTGATATGTTATTTCCTTCTTGTTCTGAGTCTCTCACTCAACTCTTGGTTGTAATGTCCTTCCTCTTTCTTTGCGCTTAACTATTTCACTTTTCTACTTGTATTATGTCATTCCTTTCCAGTATTTGGCAATCTTGGAATACTATTCAAAGTACCAAAGCATCCCCTTGCTATTTTGTTGCTCTAGAACTTCTTTTTCTGGAAGCTTTTCTTTCTCATCTGGTTATGTCTCTGATGTCTGATTTCTCATGATATGATCAGTCTTCCTGTTGTCCCCAGATAAAAGAACAATTCCCTGTGGATGTGATTTCTGTTTTGGATCATGTTTCAGATAATATGTGGCAAATGAACATGAGAGCTAATGAAGCCATGGAACCTGGACCATATCCTGAGCGTCCAGGAGAGCCAGACTGTGCTTATTACATCAGGACTGGCCTTTGTAGATTTGGGATGACATGCAGATTTAATCACCCTCCTAATAGGAAGCTGGTAAATTTCACTCTAATTTTCTTTCACCTAGATTATTGTTTTTGGCTTCTTTTACCACTGCAACAGTAGTACAATATCTTCTTAGGCTTATGTGACGGTAGCTTTAAGCATATGGTATAATAACTTGGTTTTTCTTTCTGCTTTTTATTGGCTTTGTTTGTAAGAACAGGAACTGCACTACTGTGCTTTTGGTGTAGATATGTGGGGTGTGAGAGGTCAATCTGCCTTCTATCTATCATATCTGCGGAACACTCATTTGCATGCTTTCTTAATAAAAGCCATGTGTTGTCATTTCCATGGTACTACTATTAAAACCTTGCTATGTATTTCTTGTAACATAGACTCCAGAGTTTATAACAGCTAATAACCATCTTGCTACCGAGCCCTGCACAGGGACTTGCCTAATTGTGCCTCAGATATATAGATATTCTTTCTGAACTTTAGGATGTGGATGCAGGTCAAGTATCAACAGAGACATGTATGTTGTAGTCGGGCAGAAACAACGATGGACTTGTTCAACATGCATCATCCAACAGAAATGCATTGCCATTTTAAAAGTTTCAAAGTTCTCCTCAGAATTATAGACTATGTTACCTGACCACTAGGTGATTTTAAAGTGTGCATTCAGTAATCAGGCCATATTTCATATGTTTCAACCAGAAAAATTCCGGAATTTTCATAAATATTATTCTTCCTTCTCAAGAAAAGGAAACTTTTCGTACACCAACTTTTCTGGTCTTTCAAAACACAACAGTAGCAACACCTAATATCAGTGTTGGGATGTCCCAATAGCTACATAGTTGCATCTCCATACATTAATCTGGAGAACATGAAGCAGATGGAGAGAGATGGAATCCCAAGGGTAATATGCTGGTAAATCAGAGGAAAGAAAAAGCCATCTATCTGTCTTGTGCAACTGTAGGAAATAAAGTAGGTCAGTCATATCTCAGTGTTGGTGTATCTCAATGAGGCCCCTTCAAACCAACCTAAGATCAAAAATAAGAACCTAGAAATTGCCCCCCCATTCCTTCCTTTCCAAACTTGAGCAAAATGGAGGTGCCAAAGTGGAGATGAAGTAGACCACCAAATGCTGGTTAATGTTTTTATTTTTACAAAAATTTCATACATAACTTAATCGGAAGATAAAAAATAAAATTAATGGCTAAAATTTTGCAACAGAATTTCAATTATTATTATTATTATTATTATCAAGTTATAATCCTTTTCTTTTGCCTGTCATAAAGTGAGATTTATATCATGATATTTTTACTTCTCTTCATGTATTGGAGAAGCTGGATGCTGTATTGGTGCCTTGTAACTCCAGCATGTCAAGCTATCATGAAGCACAGACTTCTATTGTGGTGACTGGTGATGATACTATGATATAAAATTCTGTCAGAACCCGTCTATATTTCTGAATTCTGGAGGTACTGGAGTGGACCAGAAGAAGCTTGTTTGAAAGGCTTCTGCCTGTTCTAGATTCAGTTCTTATATGGTCTATAGTAGCATGCAGTTTTCTGAAGTGGATGTTCTTGTTCATATGTAGAGGGACCATAAACCTGAGTGGATATGGAATAAAGCACAGCATGTTCATGGCATAGACCATAGTGAGTGAACTGATCAGTTTCTGTTGTTTTACATTGAATAGCTGGTGTTCTGCAGCTATTTTCTTGAAGGTTGGGCTATACTTTCAAATAAGCGTGAATGTGTGTGACAATAATGTTGGATACTAGATTCATCATTTTTGGATCAAGCATTGGATGTTATTTCTTTGCGAACATTTTATTTCCGAAAGAAGCTTGTTTGTACAAAAAAGAAAAGTAGAACTATGAATGATCGCAACATCCAGCCGGCCTGATAAAATCCCTTTGCTCTGTCCACATAGCAGAGAAGGAGAGAGGTTGCGGAAGTGGCAGCTACACCTGGCATCCATTGTTCACTGCAGCAAAGAGTATAGAAAATGGGAGGATCAAGAAACAGAATACATATACATATACGTAAGGTATATCGGTAGATAGATAGACAGAAGAGGGAAGATGAAGAAGAGATAAAACAATTATTCTCTGTTCATATGTGTAAGATGTATCAATAGATGGATAGACAGAAGAATGAATGTGAAGAAGAGATTAAACAATTATTCTCTGTTCAGGCTATGGATGAATAGACCTGGACTAGAGTACTCCCTGCTATGTTACACTTACATTAAATGACATGGTAGAATGTTAAAAACAAAGTGAAAACTACAAACACACTGACCGTGCCAACTCATGTGGTAGCAGTGTGTTTCCTTCCTGTGTGCAATCTGAACAGCTAGCCTGTTCCAACTCCTAAGTGTCCTACAAATAGTCAATACTCTTCAATGCCCCCTCCAAAGCAAAGAAGAAGAGTTTTGCGGTGGCAATTAGGCTTTGAAAGAGACTTATAGGTCTCCTGAACATCCCAAGTAGAATGTTTATCATCCTTTAAGAACACCAGTAAGTGTTCTACTTTTCACCATGACGAGAACAATTTGATTTATTCTTGATTGTGATGTTCTTTATGTTTGGTATGTCATAACAGGACCCTAAGCAGGTCCCAATAATGGTTTGTGGATCCTTAATTGATCCAGCATGATTGTGATGCCCATGAATGGATGGGTCCTTAATGAGTCTAATATTATTAAGTGATTGTTATCTTAATGGATCCTTATTTCCTTATTGGGTCTCCTTAACCTAAGACCATTTTATGACTTATCATAATTAATGACATATCTTTGAACGCAAATAGGTAGCAAAACTTGCAACTTGATTAAGCCCATACAGAATTGGTTAAATTCTGAGATAACCCAAAAGCTAGACCTTGGAGTATGGACCATTTATACATAATTGTCCTAATGACCAAATTATCCTTAGCCGTCCCACAGCTGAAAAGAAAATCAGAAAAATATGTAAAAATCAGAAATGTGCATTTAAAATCATTAAAATATTTAGAAGAGAAAATTTTGCTATAATGTAGAATCCTGCACAAAATGATGAAAATGACCTCCAAAATATAAAATCATTGAAAATTATAAAAATCTTAAAAAGATAAAAACTCTCAAAACATAAAACCTAAAATGTTCCAGAACGGCAAGAATGCCCTTACTTAGAAGACATGTCAAAAAGAAAAGGAAAACCATAAAATTTCTTAAATAAGCAAGATAACTGGAAACATAGTAGTTTCTGAATGACAGGGACATCCTAAACTTACTAGAAAGCATAAAACTTGTATAAATTATCTGGAAATGAAAAATAATCTGAAACATGTCAAACACTCTTAACACCAAAAACTTTCTGGATTGATAGGTATGTTTTTGGACACTCACAATGACCAAAAGCAACTTCTGGGTACCAAAACCTTCCCCCCTTCACTAAACACATTCCTAACCTCAGATGACTATGAGCTTATATTACCCTGTAAACCTTAGGTCTTCAAAGGATTACCAAATACTCCTTGGTTCCAAGTATTTAAAATCAACTCAAAACATTTAATACATAGCCTCTTAAAACTCATTTTGGACCATGGTAGTGCTTTTGTGCTCCGTCAAAATTTATTTTAGTATTTATACTTGAACCATCTTATTGTTGGTTTTATTTGTTGCATCACCATTAGCAGTTAGTCAATGGTTCTCATCTTCAGACCAAAGTGATTACCATGGGCTAATGTTGGTGGAGCTGCTCCAATTTGAGGACCTATTGGCCAATTATGTAACTGGGGAAAATTAAACCAGTTTTTCAAAACCAAATCTGAAGTTCTTTCAAGTTAGAGGTTCCCCCAGAAACCCTGCTATAGACCTTCCACATTGGAGAAAGAGATATCCATCCCTTTTGTAGATGTTCAGTTTAATATGCTTCTTACAGTTGTTTACTTGTCTTGTATCCATTTATTACGCATGTAAGGAAGTGTAGTAAGATTAGGAATGAGGAATGAGAGAAAATAGATTTAGGTGGTTTGGACACGTATACTGCCACTCTAACTCAGCGCCAGTTAAAAGATGTGACCAAATCTTAGTGGATGTCAGTAAAAGAGCTAGGGGAAGACCTAAAATGAGATGATGCGATGTTATTAGGAAAGACTTGGACTTCTTGGATTTAAACACAAATATAGCACTTGATAGAAATCTTTGGCGGAAAAGGATTCATATAGCTGATCCCAAATAATGGGATAAGGCTCTAATGATGATGATGATGTAAGGAAGTGTAGTATGCACAAATAAGATCAGTCTAACTGAATTTTAGTTGCCCAATCTGGATTGAGATTGCCATTAGGTGATCTGATTCTAGGCCTTAGTAGACAAAAAAGAAAATAAAAAAAAAAGAGAAAATCAACTGAATCAGTCTGCAATGGCACTTTTATCAGTAAAAACAGTAAACCATTGGACAAACAAGATAATAATTTTGACCAGAATTTGGTAGTGCATGTGTCTTCCTAATCTTGACGCATCCTGCTTGTTGCTTCTGGATTATTTCCTTGAAGGCAGGCTGCTCAATAGATTGATTGTCCTTGAACTGTGGAAGGGGAAAGACAGTTACACCATAATAGATTAATAGGCCGTCTGGTTTTCTCCATAATTAATCACCCTTGTTGAGTTCATGGTCACATCAGCCATCACAAGATTCTACAGTCACATTTTTAACAATAAGAAACCAATGGAAAAGCAAAATAACATTATTGGACAATAAGTTGGTAAAGTTGAACTGTGAAAGGGGGAAGGCAGCTGCAATGGGTATTCCATAATAGCCAGTGCAGTAGCAGCCTGCAATGTTGGCACCACTTGACTCTGTGATTGATAAATTTGATTGCAACATTAATGGAAAGACTGAGAAATTGGCCAAACAACAGGGCCTTGATCGTCAAATTAACTGGTAAGAACTGAACAATGCTACAATCTCCCATCATCTCTATAGAAGACGATCAAAGAGGTGAACTGATGATGATGAGCCTTTTTATATTGACACAGCCTTGTTGGGAGGCACCTGTGCAGCCACCCACCTATGCATCCATTTTTCCAATCCAATGTCACGATAGAGCAAAGGGAAGAATTGGAGGGCTTGACCCTCTTCTCTGGTGTACTATTCATATACAAGTATATGAGCCCCAAAGAGGGCAATCCCAGCAGCTGATGACCTATTCCTAGTGGAATACAATCAAAACATGGAGAAGGTAAGAAGGCTATGCAAGGGAAGATTCTCTTTTAATAATCTTTCCCCCTCCCCCCCAGAAAAGGGAAAAAGGAAAAAAAAAAAACTGGTTGGACCATACCCTAGAGTTTGTCAACGAGCACTTTGAAGTGCGGAATCATTTGAGGCTTAGTCATGCAGCAATCTGCTCAGCAATGGAAATGAGGAAGTGACAATACACCAGAGAGGTATTGTTGACAGGCAAATGACATTAATCTTAATGTCTTTGGTCCACTATACAAGACTGGATTCATTCCGATCTGAAGAGCATTGCCATTGTCACAGTGTACTGGAGTAGGAGCTGAAGAAGGAATGCCAAGATTGGGCCATTGAAGAGAAGATGATGAAGGCCAAATAGTCTCAACAGTCGTGTCAGCCATGGCATGGTACTCAACCTTCATGCTGAAGCATGGGATGAGGCCTACTTCTTACTCTGCCAAGAGATAAGGCATCCGAAGATTATCTGATGTCGGATTAAATCTCAACAACCCTTGGCATTTAACTCAAATAATTATGACACAAATGGTACTGTGAACAGTCTTCCTCTGATACCATGTTATGAGAGAGCAAAGGGAAGAAGTGGAGGGCTTGTATCTCTCCTCTGGTGCACTAAATATATGAAAGTATATAAGCCCCAAAAGTGGGCAAGGCCAGTGCCCAATAACGTATTCATACAATAGAAATGGGGAAAAGGCAGAAAGTTTATACAAGGGGTGATCCTCTCTTAACACCCAGCACATGTTTGGTGCATGGTAACCCTTTTATAAGAATTTGGAAGTAATTTATTTTTTTAATCTTCCGAAAGTAATTTACATTATTGTTTGTCATAAAAGGTGTAGCTGGCATTTTCCATCTCTAAACAATGGTAACAGATTCCAAAGAATTTAGAAATTGACCGAAATTGAGAACTTGAAAAATGCCTTGGGGATCTCCAGATTCTGAAGAATGTGAAACAGATAAGGGCAGATGTTTGTCCAACCCTAATTCACTGCTATGCAAAGCACAGTCTGTATTACTATGACCATGACCGACGAGATATCAGAGAAGTGTCAGAAGAGAGAGAGAAACCAACAAGAGGGCAAATGACTGAAGCATGATGTAATAGGAGTAGGCATGGTAAGTGTAATGGTTACTGGACCAGCCACCAAAGCCTGATGTAAGAGGAAATTGGAATCTCAATTATTATTGGTTTTTTTTTTGCATACATCCCCCTGTTAACAACATAATTGGGCTAAAATCTGTCTTAAATTTGCATGGTCACTAGAAACCCTATTACGCAAAAGAAACCCTACCGTAGCACGCCGTGATGAATTAGGGACAGAGCTGTACATCTTGACTAATGGATATTGAAAAAATGTCCACAATATCCCTTGTGCCCCACTCCCTTCCTTGCCCCTAGCAGGGTAAATCTATCTTTTTATTAAGTGTAAAATTATCCAAAAAGAATTTAGTGGTCATTAAAACAACCAGTAAAGGAATATTCTAAGCATATTCTACTAGTCCGTCACAGCACATTACGACAAGGTTTCTGGTGCAAATATATTTGCATAACAGGGTTTCTAGTGACAATGCAAATTTAAAATGATCCCAATTATGCTTTTAGCAGGGGTATATATGCAAAAAACCCATTATTATTCAACCAATATTCTTAGGACAGCAGCTATGTGGACTGAAGACTGGATCAAAGCTTCTAACATGGAGGATTGTTGCTCTCCCTAGCTTCCAGGAATCAGATTTGGATTAGTCTTACAGTATAACAGTGTACTTGAGCCCTACCATCTCAGTAGGGTGTCCTAAGTAGCGGTGTCTGAAGTCCTTTCATTTTTGGTTCCATTGTTTCTTTTTTACCTCTTTTTGGCCAATGCCTAGGGACACTGGTCTTCTCTTGTACTGTAGCTCTGTTTCAATGAAATGGGACCATATTCTGGTTGCCTTCTAAAAAAATACTATTCGACCAATTCCTAATTAGAGTCCAACCTTGAGGAATGTTCCACCAAAAGCTTCTAGTTGGAATTTGGATGCATACATATAAAGTGGATTACCAGAAATCAGTGAATGTGATCCACAGTGACAATCTGTTCCATATTTCCGGTTGAATTAAACATTGTTTCTCCCTTTAACCAAGCGTTATCTCACATCTCTCCTAATGTGCCTACTTGTAGCTTTTCTTAAAGAATCTTTTAGCAGTTGGTGAACTTCATCAGGCCTTGTTTTTCCTTTTCAGGTTGCTGCAGCTCTTAGGATGAAAGGAGGATTTCTGAAAGGATTGGACAACCAGAATGTCAGGTAGAAGCTTCCATTGTTGTTTTTATTAACACAATTCCCTGCCGCCGCCTTTGTCTCTGAATTTTGAAACAATTAACCATTAGTGACTCTAGTATTCAGCTGATTGCAGGTATGTATTTATGTATGCAGAAATTATGGTAACCCGCCATTATTTTCATTAGTTACTTGAAAATGTCAGCTGGAACTAGCATACATCTTTGTATATCATGACATGAAATTCTAGACGTATGCTATCAGTGGGCCCATGCTATATCTGTGAACCTGTTAAAAGATCAGCTATGCAGGAAACTAAACATTGAACTCTTGTGTATTCATTGCAGGAGCATGCTCCTTGAAGAGAAGTGTTACATCATTGAATAATTATATCTAACAAGATGCCTAACTGCTTAGGATTATGTCTATGACATGATATTTGGTTAAAGCTGCTATATACAAATATAAGTTAGAGCATGGTTGCAAAACATTTGTCTGTATCCTGGAGAATCAACATGGAGAAACTCTTTTTAAGTTATTATAGTTGTCGTCAGGAACAGAACCCTGCATGCTGCAAACTTCAGACAGTGATCTACCATCCCATGATAGTTAGTTAAATCTATTTCATGCAAATGAAAATCATAATAAAGTATTGCTCATACCAAAAATTTTCAATCCTGTCCAGAGAATAAACCTGGGGAAAATTAATGTTTGGTGCTCATTAAGCTTGTCATCAATAAACAACTTTCTGCATGCAATAACTTCAATGAGTGTCTGATCTCATGATATTTTGTTAAATATACTTTATCATGTGTTATTTAAAAATATTTACCATATATATATAAATCATAATAAAGTATTGCTCATACCAAAAATTTTCAGTTCCTGTCCAGAGAATAACCTGAGGAAAAAGAATCTTTGGTGCTCATTAAGCTTGTCATAAAAAAAACTTGCTGCTTGGAATTAACTTCAATGACTGTCTGATCTCATGATATTTTGTTATATATACTTTGTCGTGCGCTATTTCAAAATAGTCACCAATATATATAATTTCTGTTTTTGGATAGTCAACCTGGAGAAAGCGAGAAGCTGAGTGTATTGACCTATCGGGTGCCTAAGATGCTACTAGATCAAGAAGTTACTACCTGAATAGAAAATTATAAATATATTTTTGAAAGAATGACAAATTGTATTTAATCTCCATGATGTATAACAGAGAAATGCAGAACAGTCATGATTATGAAATTATGGAAGTCTTGGTTTTCATCATTGGTCAACTATGAAGTTGGAGAAGTCTCGAGTTGTTAATCCTCCCATTGCATAATCATGTGCATGAGCATGTTGAAGCTTCAGTTGTTTTGACTCACGACATGACATAATATATGGAGCAAAAAGCTTTACCTAATGTGCTTCATGATCTAATTCACAGGAAAAAGTGTAGATCAAAATAGAACATGCTATTCCTAGGTGTTAGGAATATCGTTGTCCTTTTCGTTGCACATCAACCTCAAGAAATAGTGAGGTATATGTTATGGTGGTATCAGGAGGAAGAATATTGGGTTCCAAGCATACTGTAGAGTTTGCTTGTTGGATCACAGGATATGATGAATTTCATAATGAATGACGGGTTGACTTTTAGCTTCTTCAAATGCTGCATGCCAGTGGAAAAATTAAGGATATGAAAGTCCTCTATTTTCATTCTCACAGGAGCTGGATTGCTAGGTCATCTGAACCCTGTTGACTCCAGAGGAGTTTTTATGACAACTTGTATGTGACAGTTGACTCATGACATCTGTCTTTTTACCACTCTTGGACAGCCCAGATCATTGCACCATTGGTTTTATGTTCTTTCAAAATGACGAATATAGATGTTCAAACTTCAAAAGGCCAACTAGGAGGATGATATTGTCTTATTTCGTCAATTTCTTTATTTTGGTGGTTTCACTACAGCCCTTGTTTGAAAGCTAAAGATTTTTACTTGTGCAGTACTACTTGAAAACGGGGACATGCAAATTTGGAGCAACCTGCAAGTTTCATCACCCTAAAGATAAAGCTGGGATTTCTGGGAGAGTGCAGCTAAATGTTTTAGGCTATCCCCTTCGGCCGGTTAGTTTTTAATATATATTTCATTATACTTTATCCTTATTTTTTGAAAACATGGCAGATCATCAAGCTTTCTTAATTCCGTGAAACAATTTGACAATCTAATTTGGTGTTAACTTAATTTGTTTTTTTAATTCTTCATGCAGAATGAGAAAGAGTGTGCATATTATTTAAGAACAGGACAGTGTAAGTTTGGGAATACCTGTAAATTTCACCATCCACAGCCATCTAATACGGTGGTCTCTTTACGTGGTTCTCCTGTTTATCCTACTGTACATTCCCCAACAACCCCTGGTCAACAGTCTTATCCAGGAGGACTAACAAATTGGCCTTTATCAAGGGCCTCTTTCATAGCAAGTCCACGTTGGCAAGGTCCTTCAAGTTATGCTCAGCTTATTCTTCCTCAAGGACTGGTTCAAGTTCCTGGCTGGAATGCATATGCTGTAGGTCATCTGATTCTTTATGTCTTGAATCCTATGAATAAAATTTAGCTTGATATTAATGAATTCTTTTGCATTCCCTGTTTGTCAATATTTGAATGTCTTTCCAGGGACAAATAGGCTCCATCTCATCATCTGAGAGCCAACAGCCGACACCTGGAATTAGTCAATTTTATGGGACCTCGCGACAAAATGAAACGGTTCATTCTGGAGGTCAAGACTCATTGTCTTCATATCGTGTTAGTTCTGTCCCCATGGGTGTATATGCTTTGCAGAGGGAGAATGTATTTCCTGAGAGGCCTGGGGAACGGGAGTGCCAGTATTACATGAAAACTGGAGATTGCAAGTTTGGTGCAGTGTGCCGGTTTCATCACCCTAAAGAAAGACTTATTCCTGTTCCAAACTGCATGTTGAATACTCTGGGTCTTCCATTACGTCCGGTAAGTTTCACTCAGTCGTTCAATTTCCCTTTGCTAATAGGACTGTGCATACACCAGGTGGCGATAACTTATTTTGTTCAACCATCTTCTGTTCATGCCATGCTTCCTTTTAATTGAATTCACATGCAAAATTCCAACTCTATTCTTTGTTCTTCATCCATTTGTTTGAAGCCAGTGCTTTCTTTGTCTTTATGTTATCTTTTCATGCTTGATCTTTACTCCTTTTCTCAATCTTTTTAGTTGTGGGCTTTTCCTATGTAGAAACACTTATGATCTGAATCTGTGATTCTGTGTAATTCAAAGTACATGAATATCCACGCTCCTTGACTATTAAAACTTGCAACAATTTTATTGCGACATCTCTTCCTTTTGCACCGATGTTGAGATCCATGCATTACCAGGGCCATTGTTTAGGTTGGATGAATTTCTACTTGGTATGCTGGTTCTGAAAGATGTCAGAAAGTAACCAACAATCCTTGCTTCATTTGCAGAATCCTCTTTAAGGGGATTGATCATCTCCTTGGTAGTTAGTGTACAACAATCATTACCTGTTATTTTGTTTCAAGTTATTGGATCACCAAACTGGACGCCTTTTCCTTTCTTTTCTTTTTTCTAATTAAAGTTGTCGTGTTGAGGTTAAGTCCCGGTCTTGAGGTTAAATCCCAGATTGGATAACGTGTGGGCACGCTTTCACTCTTTATCTGTTGAGGATTCCCTCAACTCAATGCCTAGATTTTGGGTTAGAGTTTGAGCCATGGAATTCGGGATCCGACCCCGCCGATCCTGGATGGGGATCAGCCGATCCTGCCCATCCACCCTGATCAGCCCCCCCACCCACCCCCGGATCGACCGATTTTGCATTCCATGTTTTGAGCCTTTAACTTGGTATTGGACATGGGCTTTTGTTATTTGGCCACCCCATCCATTCATTAGCACTGTTTGTACTGGAACCATTTGGCTTTATACCATAACCATTCTCGTTTGGCACCAGTAGTTGTTGAGGTTTAGTCCCAAATTGGATATGCTGTGGGTCTGTTGAGGATTCCCTCAACTCGTTCCTAGATTTTGGGTTTGAGTTCAGGACATTAACTGGACTGACCAAAAACTTTTAAGACATTGTGTAGGTACTTTCAGCCATATCTGGTCTTCTCACGTAACTATCCTTTGAATACTGTGGCATATCCCCCATTGGCATGGGTTCTGTATGTGGACAATGACAAACATAGGGTCTGTAACCCAGGACTATAATCAAGGGCTCCATTAACATGTTAGATTATGGGGCTGTCTGCCTCTGAAGGTTGAGTGAAGGGGCTCTATTCTTCAATGTTCTATTTTGAGAGTCAATGTAACTCTATGGAGTGCAGATTGTCAATGTAGAGGAATATCAACAGCTTGATCTTGAGTTTCTTCATGAAACTTACAGATTCCTGAACGTGCATGTCTGCCAGTTTTGTTTCATAAATTAATTGAATATTGCAGAGTTAACTTTGATTCATCCATGAGTTCAATGTTATTCAGTTATGCTAGCTGCCATCCCCAAAATGGTGAATCTGAGTTGTTTCAATTTTTTTCTGTCCAACAGGGAGAACCTGTGTGCCTCTTTTACTCACGTTATGGTATTTGCAAATTTGGTCCAAATTGTAAGTTTGACCATCCAGTTCCAGTGGGAACCTTCACATATGGCCTCTCCTCACCAACCTCTTCTGATGTGCTCCGGCGGTCACTGGGATCATCACCTGTAAGTGCTACATTAATACCAATCTCATCCAAAGGATCTATTGAAGCAGGTCCGGAAAGTCTAGGAGGCTCTCCTTATCAGAATCTCGGCAGATGGCTTCCAGTAATGAGACATTGAGGAAGACGGATCACATGCTACTTCAAGTGTCGGGGCTGTTTCTACCTTCGCTTAGCTATTTTGAAAGAGGATGGCAAAGTTATATTTAAACTGGGATTCATTGCTGACGAGATAAGCTTTGGTGATGAGTTAATCAAATTCATCTGAAGATGTCATTTTGCCCTGACAGCAGAACGAAGGCTTCTAAAATCACACTACTTCTTCATGTAAATCTGCACATAACCTTGTGTTTCAAAAATGGGGAGAGGAACAGGGAAGAGACGTCGGGAGGTCTCATCTGTCTCCAAAACCTATTTCTATCTTATAAGAGATACTCTCCCATTAATCATTCTTCTTGTATCTTGAGTTTTCTCCGCATTTTCCTTGTAAACTTTATCATCTGACAGATAACAGTCTTGAGTTCATGTGTTGCTTTCTTAGGATAGATAGATGATATCTACCTGACTTTTGTGAGCATTGAGACCAGCATGGATCTTCATATGTATGCTTGAACCATTTGACTCCTTTCTTGATCTTAATATATGCCTGCTTTCATAACAC